>JAPYZA010000869.1:6178-33893 GCA_030522685.1 Eupelmus azureus | reverse complement strand
CCCCCCTTCAAGTTACCAGGTGTCTCATTTGGATTGCTAATGAACGGAGATGATCGACGGTGATAATGGAGGTGGCTTGGGAGGGGGGCAGAAGCGCGTGCGAGGGAGGCGCGAAAGTAAAAGCGTGAAGAAATGCCGTTGGATTATGATGGCTGTGGGTGCTGGGAGGATGAGGAAGGATGCATGGAGAATAGTCTGGAATCGTTTGGTGGTTGCTGATGTTAGTTGGTACATTAATTGGCGTTGTGCGATTGTCAGTTGACGAATGTGTCTTGATGCATTAATAAGTATTAAATGGGTAGTTGTTTTAAAGTGATTTATAAAATAATATTTATGTACATGCATAATAATTATTTTGGCATCGAGTTTGTGTTAATTTAATCTTTAATATTAAACGTACACATACGCGAGCATATTTCTTTTTAATTAAAATGATTGCCCGAAAGAATTCAAATTACATTTAAGATCAAGATTGAACTGTTTTATTTTTTCTTCTAATGTATTTTTTAAGTAGTCTGATTGTTCTTTATTACGTTTAATGAACTTTTCGACACTGACTATATCATTATTAATCTATATTTATGAGATTAGTTCTTTATATGTGCCTATTTTGATTGACACTTCTCACATTAAGAAGATCTTATAAATCCGATCTGAGATGCACGCGAGCAATATCCCACGATGAATATACTTATCTACATTTATATGAGTTTCATATTCTACAGTCGTTATGAAATTATAATAATTATATTAAAAATTATATGCTAATGCAATATTTTCTAGTCTTTTCAATAATCAAACTTTAATACTAATCACTGCAAATTTACAATCTTTTTTTAAAACAAAATAGAAAACTTTTGTTTTAATTGACAATACAAAATTTTAGTAAAAGCGTAATATGTATTTTTTACTAAATTTCATATTCATCAACGCATTTTAATTAGAAATAAATTATAGGTAATAGAATATACTTTTATGATTATTATGATAGTAAGAAATAGTAATAGACGATAATTCTACTATTATCATTGCATTAATTCATTCCATTATAACATTTTTGTTTGCATAAATATAAAAACAATATTTATATCTACATCTTTCAATCAAAGTGCAAATAACCTTTTTTATTAAACATTTTAATTTCGTTAATTAGTCCCACTTTTCACGACATTACCTTGAGTCAGCATAACGAATTACGAGAGAATTAACACGCGAGCGCTGTTCTCTCTTCTGATATCGCAGCTAGTATCGGCATTATAACAGTTATATGCGCGTATGCTCATCCGCGTTGTAGGATGTCCAACTTTCTAGTTTTATCCAAAGTTTCGTCATCCGTTACGTTGGGTATCCTCCGGAAGTTGCTCCTGTCTGTGATGAGCACTCAAGGAATCATGAGAATTTATTATCTTTAATAACAGTGTTGAGCTCCTCTTTTTAATTTTAAATTCTCCTTAAACGCTACAATCAAACTTTTTTCAATCTCCTACCAATCATGACCTTAACGTTAGTTACTTGAAAAACTTTAGAAATGCACATGGTTGTTTTAAGTACTTTAATAGACACACGTTTTAATAAAATTAATTCATATAGTAATTTTATTGAAAGGTTTATAAAATTTGAATTCTGAAGAGAGTTTACAGTTTCACTATAGAGTAGTAATCATTCCGTCTCTTTACAGTTAATTATTATGGTAGTTAATAATTCAGTATTCATCTACGAAATTTCTTTAAAGTCCTTCACGCTTCAGCAAAAAAGAATAATCGTTAAACAACACAATTCAAAATAGCAACCTTAAATTACGGTATTTTGTATAGTAAAAATATTACCATTAGTCAGAATTCGTTATGCTTTTTCAATTTTGACAACCATGACGTGTTTAGCGTTTCTAAAATTTCCAGATATGATTTAAAGTGTCTTTTAAACATGTATTTATTGCGCGAGTAAAACTCTTCAGAACTATATTTCTTTTGTCGCACAAAGAAAAGGGTATTAGAAAGCTTTACGTACTTTCTTCGGAGTTAATATTTTACGTTTGTCAAAATATTTAGTTTCCTAGGAAAACTTCTTCAATAATAACGTTCCAAAGAAGTTTTTACATAATTTAAGTCATCCATAAGTTTTTTCAATAGAACATTGCCAATAACTAAGCAAATTCATAACACTACTTTTAGTAAACCCACCAAATTTTTCCCCTACAATCCACATAACCATCTCTCAAAACTCTCTTCTCTTATCTCTGTTACAGCAGGAGCCAAGGCCGGACTTGGACACGAGCAACGGCAGCAGCGGCAGCGGCCGCCCGAGATTCGTGCCGGTCACGGCTCTCGAGGACGTCCAGGCAGTGCGCTGCGCCGAGTTCCACCCCCACGGCAAGCTCTACGCTGTCGGCTCCAATTCCAAGACACTACGGATATGTGCCTATCCCAAGCTTCACGATGTTCGGTGAGTTTCGGAGATTTTTTTAAGTGAGATGACATTTTTTTTTTTATATTAATTATTGCGCGGTGAGAGGTACTGAAATTTTTCGTAGGTTGTGGGGAAGCGATGGTTTGGTGGGTTGTTACGGATAGTGTTTCTGTTTTGTTTTTTGAGCTGAGAGTGCTGAAGTAGTAGTAAGATTGTAATAAGAGTAATTAACTATTTTCGAATTTCAGTACTTCTTTCTTTGAGATTATAGTAAAGAATGCAAAAATGAAGCCTTCTTGGGTTCAATGCACTATATGTAGTGTCCTTATTCTTAATTAAACGCTAAAAGTTTCACATTCAAACTTGAATAAAAACGTAAATAACAGAATTTAAAAATCTTGCTTTCGTTTAATTATTGAACCGCAAGAAGGCCGCATGTAAAATTTTACTTCACGGAATGCACACAAACGTTCGTGCTTTACACGGCTGTTAATACACACACATCCACACCTCAACCTCAGCGCTACCGCATACACACAAAGAGACAGCCTAATAATTACACCTGCACAATAAAACACGCAGTTCATTACAGCCTCCACCACAAGCACGTCCATCTCTCAATCTCAACAACTATAAAAATCGCTAATTTCACGTTAAACTCCAACAATCAACCTCGCAGCGGGCAACGAAAATGCAACGTATTACCGATATCGTTCCATTTTTACAGCGCTAGAAACGGAAGCGCGACGGCCGATTTCGCGCGGCACGCGCGAGAAATCGCGCCGAGGAGATTGGCACCTGTCGTCGTCTCCCCCCTCCACGTCATCTGGATGAGGTGAAAACGGGCACCGGCCGAGCGCGCGTTACGCGGGGTATTGGACGTTTCTTTATGCATTAGTCGTAAATTAGGGATATTTATGGGCGAGGTGGTTGGCTTTGACGGCGGGACACTGGTAGCTGGAGGGATGATGGTGCGGATGGAATTTTAGAGGTCGTTTTTTGTGTTTGCGGCCTGTTTGAAGAGTGACACTTTATGTTTTCTCCGTGATCGTTTATTCTATTTTATTAATTGATATTTACGTTATTTAATGATTAAGTCTTTACCCCGTATACTTGTTTTCTCGTATTCAAAAGCGTTTTTTTTTTTTTAATTGACTTCACCCTAATTACTTGGAAGTAGAAATATTCGACACGGTTCACAAAACTGGCGCATGCGGGAATCGACTTGGCTCTGTATATAATTGACCGCAGCGCGCTGGCTATCTTGTCAATTACTTGCCGGCCATACATACAGTAGAGCATAAACGAATTAACCTACTCGAGAGCAATAGCCCTGCCGCTCGGAAAATTACCGTTGTAAACGTAAAGTGCACCGCAGAGACAATATAACGATGGCGAGGGCGGGTTCAAGAAACCCGGGAGCGATCGAATACGCGACCTAAACGGCGCTATGCTTACATAAACTTTATAGACATATTTCTAGTTAATTCGAAAAATTACGAAAGTTGGATAAAAAAATTATTTCATAACAACGAATTTTAAATCTAGAATCCCAAACTAATCAGCGCTCATCCGAAATAACAAAGCCACATCGGCCGTGGAAGCCGCGCGGCGATCTCGGCCACTCAAAATAATGATTCACTTGCGCTTTCACAAATTACCATACGCGTGCGCGCCAATCCCCGAAAAAAAACGCTTCTTCCAGTACGCGAGCCGCCGAGTGGAAAAGAGATAGACGAGAGAGCATCCTCCTAATTTCATGCGCAGCTCGAGTCCCTCATAGCAAACGGAGCGCGCCGAGGAGGCCAAACAGCGATGCGCGCCTCTTGGCGCTAAATGGGAGCGATGTGGACGATGCGGTCGCGTCTTTTTTGCTAAGCGAGTGAATGTATGCGCGGGGAATTTTTTTTTTTTAAGTGTTGTTTGGGGAAATATGGTTGTGCAGTGGCAGCGACACTTTTAGTGGCGTCGCGAGAAAGTTTCGGCGGGAAGATAAAGCTGTAATGGTGCTTGGTTTTTTCCTTTTCCTTGTTGAGGACTCGAAATGCGGAGGTGCACGATCTTAAAGTGGAAGTTTTTTAAGAGTTGATTTTTTTATTTACTGTAGAGAATTAGTTTTATGAATTGTCGGTAAGACCATCGAATTCAAAGAGCTTGGAAAGTTTTAAACAAATGAGAATGTTCTGGCTTTCTTACTTTACGTGTTATAAAATAAGAAAGAGATTTTGAATTAATAATTAATTAAGTATGTTATAACTTCATGATTTGAAGTTAAACACAATTATAATAAATTATAAATTTCTTGTTTAAATGGATCTGTAATGTTTAGGAAGTAAAATAAACTACTTAACGATTACGATTTCCATAAAGTTCTCTGCTTCCGTAAAATTATCTTTGCATTACACAAATCACTTATATCTATGTACCACTGCTTTAAATTTCCGCAGAATAACTCGAATATTTTAATCTAAAAATTAATTACAATCAATTTACTCATTACGCAAAAGAAATTAAATTAACTTTTCCCAACCTCGAGCTTTTATAAATCACGAGAATAATTATAATTATCCTCCGCAATTTCAAAGGAGAAATGCCCACATTCTGCAGCATATTAAATTCCAATAAAACCCGTTTAATTCTCAATGAAAATTAGCTTGGCAAAGAAAGAAGGAATTTTAACGATCCCTCGGTCTCCAGTGTATCTCCCCCTCCCCGTCCAGAATCGCGCTCGCGCCGCTAAAATGAAAACGCATTTCCTGATCACTGTGCAAGCGCGTTAGCGTTTTATCATAATAAATCTCACACGCCGAGCGAGAGAAATGCAAAGTCCAGCCGCTTGATTTATAAGCGGAAGCGCCGACATTTCTTCTGATCGGGATTTTTTTCCAACAATATACCGAAACGCATAATCAGCGTAAATTTTAGCGCTCGGCGTGTCTGCTCTCTTTTTCTCTTATAAGCGCAAATTACCCGCCAGGTGAAAAATCAAGCGGCACCTGTATCTAGAACGGAAACGCGCCGCTCATGCGGCCTAAGCTCCTAATAATTCTTATAATTACCGTCAATAATTTTTCCCAGACCAATAATAACGACGGGCCGAAAACGAAAGTATTTTTTCCGCAGACAATGGGGCGCAACCCGCCGCTGGAGGTTGTGTAAATGAAGTAACGAAACTATTCTCAAGATCGTTAGGGGAGAGAGGGAGAAAAAAGTGAGGAGAGAGACGTCAGAGCGCGGAATAATAAAAAGGCCGCGCGCGCTGATGGTGCTGAGAAAACATCGCTTAATTAAGGATCAGCGCAAGTCGCGCGCGCGCGAACTCGCCTAGAGAAAGTTTTGCGATCTCCTGCTCCAGCACCTTCCTTACTCCACGTGCTTCTAGTCTCTTTGTCTCCCGGGGCTTGTCCGTTTTCACACGATTTGCGCCTGCCGCGGGAGTCGTTAATCGATTAAGAATGAAAGTTTTTTGCGTCGTTGGTGGAGTGTGGCTTCTTTGGCGTGAATTTATTAGAGGTTAAACAGGTGTTGAACAGGGTTAGGTAGGAATCTATATGGAATGTTATATGGATCAAAATAAGCAAAAAATATTTATTGCCGGGTTTACATCAATTGTTAAAAACTGATATAGTCTATAAAAAAAGCAAAACAAAAAATTTAATGAATTTAAATAAAATTATAATGCTAAAAATGTTGGTAATATAGATAAATCAATATTTTCATATTGATATTTGTTAACATCAATCATTTCAATAAAATTTATTTAATTTAAAAAATAATCGACGGTATTTTTGGCATAGTTTTTCAATTTATCTAGCTGATTTAACATTAATCAGCAATGTAGTAAACAATTTTTTGGTTAGTTAGTTTCTAATTGACCGTTTAATATCCTATTAATACATAATTGATTGAAGATCTGTAATTAAGACTAATACAAATTTATTTGACTAATTTATTGCCCAAAAATTTTAAATATTTCTATTTAATACTTAAATACTGAGAAATGAAATGAAAAGTCTGAGCTACCAAGAAACTTTCTGCGCACAATGATAAACTTTCCTACTCATGCGAGAAAATAAGTTTCACGTAACAGTTTTTCAAGAAATACCCGGAACGAAAACAATTAGTTGTAATTTTTCGTACTCAACGTGCATAAAGAAAAAGTAAAAGTCACCTCAACCTAAAACTGACTTTATTTTCACCCATCCCATCCACTTGCTAATCCACCAATATCAATCAATTATTACATTCCTAAACGTAAAATTATCCACACCCACCTAAAATAATCAGCCTGACATTTTCCACGTCCTCAAAACCCGTCCGACAAGCCAGCAACTCCCAAAGCCATTAACTCACCGCAAAAAACCGCAGCGTCCGCGCCCTCACTGAAAAGCTACTCGGTCCACAATATCGCTTATTACAGCGGCTAATTAACCGTGCCAGCTGAAGTCGCGACGCTGACGAGGAAAAAATCGCTGGGAACTGGGTAAAGTGCGAGCTCTGCGCTCGCGCTAGTGAGAAAAGCAATAATCGCGCTCGAGTCTCTGGATGTAGGCGCGTGGAGGCGCTCAAGCGAAAACGAAATTTATCGGGGATAAAACCTTTCTTTTTCCCGTAGCGAAAATTACGATGGTCGATCTCTTTAAGTGACCGTTAGCGGGAGCTTGGAGTGCGATTATTTTGGCGATCTCGAACGATTTAGAATGGTTGGGTAGTAGGTATATGGATTTTTTTGAGTTTTTTTTCGTGATATGGATCGGGTGTTATAGGCGTGAGTGATTTGAGTCTGATAACTGTGTTAGTAAAAGCGAAAGCTCAATTTATCGTTATATCTTTTGAGTTTCATTCAAGCGTTTTGAATAACGGTTGTCTATTTTTTGAAAAGGATCGGTTTCGATTTTATTGAAACTTTCTACACGTTTATTACTGTGTTTATGTGTTACTGGAGCTGATAAGTGACACGTTTTCCAGTAAATTAAAGCATAAATTATACCTGCATTAGTTGTTTTATAAACAGTTGTTTTTGAAATTATCGTCGAATATTATCTTTAAAAGGCACGTAAAATAAAACTAATTATTCTCGAACCCTAACGAAGTTTCGAGAACTTGTTTTAATTTTATACTTACCCATTTGAATCACATTAAAACGCATTACCGATTCAAACAAGACAAAACAAAAACAAAAGAAAAACAGCTTACCCATAAGCAACCGTCAATTTAACGTGAAGTAAAAAGCCACATTACTTTCTACATTTTTCGATTAGTTTAGCGCATAATTAGCACAAAACTCATGGAACTTTTTTCTTTTTATTTCAAACGCAAGCTTCAAGGCTTTCACTGCAAGGTGAAAATACTTTATTTTATACTTTATACAATTAAGTTTTTTTTTATTACGATTTGTCTGTTACTTGCCATTCATCGAAATTCAGAACGGTTTATAAATTTGGAAATGTATGGTTCTTTTTAGGGAAGATCACCAAACATACCAGCCGACGGTTCTCTTCAAGAGAACGAAGCACCACAAAGGCTCGATATACTGTCTGGCATGGACGCCGGACGGACAGCTGATGGCTACGGGAAGCAACGACAAGACCGTGAAGCTGATGAGATTCAACGCTGACACATCCAATCTGGAAGGTGAGTAATTTGCTACTGGTTTATTTCGAAGTGTGCTTTTTTTATTCTGTAACGGTTTACAAAACAGTTATTGATGTTTATCTATTTGAGATTCTGACAAATGGAATGAAATATAAGTTGTACTCGATTATAAATGAAAATTATTTCACCTTGTACTAGTAGAAGATAGGTGACACATTTGTAGTAGATCGAGTCCAAATTTATTCAGACGTACACTCTACGACACATTTATATGATAAACGATAGCTTTATAATTATCTTAATGCTGCGTGAATTTAATAATTGATTGCTTTCTATTTATTGTAATTTTAGCTATTATACTTAATTATCATTATATTATTTAAATTAGATTCAATTAGATAATCGTTATGGCAACTAAAATGTAATAACGACAACATGAATAATAAAAGGTTTAGACGTTATTAAACTTTTGCCAAAGTAACATCTACAGTGTTTCTTTAGTTATTCCATTACACAGAAAAATAAACAGTTTTAATAAATTTTTCCAAAATTTCTTTTAAAACATATTAAGACACAAATCATCATTAAACTCCCAATTCACTAAGCCCTCTTATGTGTCATAATTTTAAACAAACATTCGAACAAACAATGACAACCGACTCGTCGCGTTCATCGCCATCATCATCCTCCAGGTACCCACCCACCTCACCAAAAATCACGTAAACCAACATTAACCCTCTCCGTCTGTCTCCAGGTCAAGAAGTCGAACTGACGATGCACGACGGCACGGTGCGCGATCTCTGCTTCCTGGAGGACACGTCGAACAAGTCGAGCCTGCTGATAAGCGGCGGGGCCGGCGACTGCAAGATCTACGTGACGGACTGCGCGACGGGCACGCCCTTCCAGGCGCTCAGCGGTCACAGCGGTCACGTCCTTACCCTGTACAACTGGGGCGGCGCCATGTTCGTCAGCGGTTCCCAGGACAAGACGGTGCGTTTCTGGGACCTGAGGACGCGCGGATGCGTCAATATGATAACACCCGCCACCGTGCCCGGCAGCAGAGTAAGTTGAGATAGTTTTCTGGAGATAGAGCTTACCGATGTACTGTTTTACCGGCTGGGGTAGGTAGACAGTGGTGACGATTGAGACGGGTTTGAATTTTGAATTCTGTTAAATTTAGGATTTCTTGTGTTTGGTGTAAGACGAACCTTTTTTAGTTTAATGAAAATATGTACTTAGTATATGCCGTCGATAAAACAGTCCGTTGGTAAAGTATAACATTCTACAGGCTGCCTAACTGCAAACTTAGATAGATTGACGTCTGCTTTCTAACTACTTAGTAAAGAATTTATTTATTATTATTTTTTGTTGTTCAAAGAATTTTCAATAATTAATTTTAACTAACTACTACTATAAATGGGATACTAACTGAAGAATCAAAACTAACACGAGAGTTCTTTGAATGACTGTTACGAAGTAACAAGATTAACTTTCAGTATTGCTCGTCTGATTAGAATTTGATTCCTTTGCAGGTTGGCAGCCCGGTGGCCGCTTTATGCGTAGACCCGTCTGGCAGACTTCTCGTTTCCGGCCACGAGGACAGCAGCTGCGTACTTTTCGACATCCGTGGCGGCAGGACCGTACAATGTTTCAAGCCCCACGCCGCCGACATCAGGAGCATCAGATTTTCACCTTCGGCCTATTACCTCCTAACCGGCGGCTACGACAACAAGCTAGTTCTTACCGATCTACAAGGTCAGTATAGCTGCTTTAAATGATTAAGGGAAAGCTTATTCTGATAAGAAAATTTAAATATATTTTTAACTCCAAGGTTTTTTTGCTAAAATAAAAAATTTGATTTCTTATTCTTTTCTTATTCTTATTCTTATTCTTTTAAACAATGGAGGATAACATTAATAAATTGTCTAAATTATTTTTTTTATCTTGCAGGTGACTTGACAATGCCTTTACCAAGCGTAGTTGTCGCTCAACACCAAGACAAGGTCATATCGGGCCGCTGGCATCCGACGGAGTTCTCGTTCCTCAGCACCTCCGCGGACAAGACAGCGACGCTCTGGGCGCTACCGCCAGTCTAAGCCCGATGCGCTTCATGCCCTTCGTTTCGTTATTGTAAATCTTGAATAATTATTTTCGTTGACAGCCTTCTTTGTTTTCTTTTTTTTCGTCGCGATTTTACAATTAGAGATTTATATATTAACATAAGAAAAAAAGACGAAAAAAAAAACACAAAAAGCTACAATGTGTGATACAAAAAAAAGAAACAATTTTTGAGCGCTTTCAAAGCGTACGATATTACATTTTGAAGTTTTTTGCAAAGGGGAATTCGTTTTCTGTCTTTGTTGAGGATGATGCTACCTTTCTACAGAGCTTTTCAAAAAGAAATTTCTCAAAATTTTTCGATAACTGTTGACGAGGTGTCGCATGTTCGATGATATTACTGTTTTTCGTAACCTTGTTAAATTTATTATGTTGACCCTATGTAGATTATGGTGATACTGTGAGATAGATAAAAGTAAACAGTACTTATCGATAAATCTTATCTGTAAATTGGAGCTCGTTTTAAATTTACTCAATTTATTAAAAACATTTTTAAATTCTTCATAATAAAAAAAATAAATAAATAAAAGTTTATTAAAAATATTTTTTAGTATTTATTTTATTAAATGTTAATTTTATCTTTCTCATAGTAGCTTTCTCTAGGGTATACTAACCTCAACAGTTTTGGAAGTACATTTGAAATATAAAATGATACTTTTTTTAGAGTTTCTTTTATCTAAACTGCTAAGCAACTTTTATACGCTTCACTAATTTTTGTATATAATTCAGAATTGCAGAAAAATTAAGAAATTAATGTTAACAAATAAAAAAATGTAATAAAAATGCATCATCGAAAGAAATACAGCGATATTTGAAAGTGAAATATCCTTCGAACTTTGTCGCTGATTAACCATGACCAATTATACAAACTTTACTAGCGATTTAAAACAGATTCACTTATGCAAAAGAGGAAATATATTAAACAAGATAACATATGTGACTGATAGATTATCGCCAAGCAGAATTGTTCTACAATTTAAAAAAAACTTATAACAAAAATATGTCAACCCTAACAGAAAAATTTCGAATATTTTTATCTTAGTATAAATTGTTTATACCAGAATGTAGCCTTAATTCTCCTTTATATAATTCAGTAAATGATTACAAATGAATATTTTTATAATCATCACTAATAATTTAGATTTTGAATTAATATTAAAGGTCTGATCATTTCCGCCTATGTATTATTGAATTTTTCTGTAAAGGGTATAGTTTTCGGAATGGTTACAGCTTAAATGAAATGAACAAATTTATCCGGCAAAATACGCACGTCAAAGAGACGAGAATCATAAGACTGGTTGGTCGTAATCTTTGATCGAAGCAGGACAATTTTTAAGTATTTCGATGACAAGGTTTAACAATCACTCTTGTTTTAAAGAGCTTGGCACGAATAATAATAATCGATATATACTCATCCAAAATCCCTCTATGTCTCACGTACACTAATATTGTTTGTAATCGTCATTAATTATTAAATAATTAATCGATCAATTTATTCCGCATGTAAATATGTTAGCGCTTAGGCTTAAAGAACGACTAAGGCGATGATTAAAAAGTACATACTTGTGTACAGAGTAAACAGGCGTATCGTTTCGAAGAGAAGAAGCCTATTTTACGTTCGATTCGGTACGTCATTTTGAGGAGTATATTAGTTGCGTAATTGTTTACTAAGTCAAAGTTTATTATTTTTTCTCAGTTTATTATTTTTCGAGATACACTTTCCCTTGTTCATTTGTATACGGTTGTAAAACAGGGAAGTTAATTTTCTTGAAACGAATCTTTTTATAGCGTTATAATATGATTGATAAATAATGTTATAGTTAAACAAAAAGAATAAAGATATCTGTTAACAAAAACAGGAATAGTTATCTTAAACGTATTAATAAAATACTTGCTTAAAATATGAACTAATAATGAGAGTAGGTAATTTTATTTACAGTAAGTGCAAATCATCGATTTTCACTATCAGCAGTTGTTAACATTCTTTGAACATTTTGAATATTTTTCTTATTATGTAATCGATTTAAATGATTGCATAAAGTAAAAGTTGAATTGGTTCGTCGATTATAGACTGAACATTTTGTTATTACGCGTACTTTAGTGGCCTTTGGTTTTCTAACCGCTTCGAATTTATTGAGTTTAATTAGTATGTAGTTTCATAATTTGTTTACTTCCAGTTAAAATATTTACGCCAAATCATTCGTAAAACGTAGAGTATTGTACACGTAGGTTAATAACAGTATACAAAGGTAAACATTCAAGACCGCTCGTATGTACGCGTAAAAAAGTATTCATGAACAAAAAGTATAAAAATTAATATAAAAAAAGAAAAAAGTGACTATGTAAGCTGACACTTACCGTGCTCTCGCAACTAAAGTCTTTAGTGACTTTTACACGAAGAAGAAGCGAACAAAATCGTACTGGAGAAGAAAGTACAAAAAAATGAGAACCAGAGAAGCTAACTGCGAGATCACAAGTAATTTTTAAAAGAAGTAAATATTATTATATATAATCCGTTATAATCTACAAAATCATTATCATCAAGAACATACGTAAAATGTTAAGGGATTTACGGATACTAATTGTTTTCTGCTTTACAAGCTGCTGATGATTATAACGTGATCTGTTTTGAGGTACATCAGTATTATAACTCTGCTGTACTTAAATCTATACAAATGCTCAACAAATCGGCATCTCAATTAGTGTCCGAAAATTCCAAAAAGAAAAAAAAGAAAAAAAAAGATATTACGAATCATAGAGCGAGAATCAATATATGGTGTAATCGAGGGACTATTAATTTACCTCCGATAATTCAGTCACACCTGACGATCAAAGCGCTGATTTAATTTTTTTACGAGTGACGAGAGTATGAGAGCGCGAGCTGCCCCTTCCCTTCATCAGGGACAGGCTGTTAGAAATGAAAGAGAGAGAAAGAAGCATCCTCTTTTTGCGTAGCAATTTGTCGTGCCTTCTGTCGTGGCTGCTTTCGGCGATTTGCGATTTATTTTTGTATTTTGATGCCCCTTCGTCGTATCCTCCCACACGCGAGAGCGCACACATGACCATCCGTCTCGCCAAGAAATCACTTCGGCCTCCTGGACTCTTACTCGTCTACCTTCCATTTCTTCTCTTCCTCAGAACGTGAATAGAAAAAAGGAACGAGTCGTTCAATGAGATGCGCGAACGCACATGGTGTGTAAAATGTTCTTTGTGGAAGTACACTGCATAAATACCGTGGAAACGATCGTTGGAGGGAAGATGCATAAGAGAAGACGAGTCATTCATCGCAAGATTATCGTATCGCATTGCATGGACGACTGTATGTCTTACAACTTTGTACTTTTTCTGTAGATATGACATCATATGTAACATTATCACATTTAATTTAAACAATAAAATTTACGTTATTAAAACTAATAATTTCAATGGGTCTTAATTTTTAATCATAATAATAATTTTAGGCACACTCGAGCTTATATTTATGTAATTAAAACATTTGCAGTAACAATAATTAATTAATTCTGAAAGTTTATATTTATAATCATCTGGTCTTTTGTTGAGTCATATTGACTCCAGAAATTGGATTGGTATTATATGTCACTTAACAACAAAAATAAATAAAAATAAGAAAACACGTTGAATAAATAGCAAAAATATATAATCAAGATCACAAGAATATTAAGTCCAATATTATATGTTCTTGAGAAAATGCAGTAGTGAAATTAGTGCAACATTCAATTCTAAAGATCATTACATACAATTACATACACGGTATTTAAGATATATACTGAAAAAATAATTTGTTATTTATTCGAAAGACTTAAACTTTCTTTAATACAATGAAATCTTTTAAATAAATTCTACTTTATAAAAAAGAAAATATAACTTATTTATAAAATTCACTGTTTATATGTAATTTTAAAGATCTTAAAATAAACTTTGCAATTCTTTTTTATAGCTTTTTAAATATTTATATAAAAAAAATTTTATTTTCTATTATTTTACTATGCCTATTAAAAAATAAATAATTTGTTCATATGACTTATGCGACTTGAAAAGTCTTGCTCTCAATTTTAATACCAAATATATTCATTTTGATGTGTTTTATCAGAGTCAATCTTCGGCCGTATCCACGAAGCCAACTGTACAAAGAAGCTCCACGACCAGTACAAGGATGAGCTGGCGATAGACTACTTCACTTGCTTTGCTTTTGAAGGATGCAGAAATTTTCATAGATGTAAAGATCAAGAGCTTTTGAACTTCGAGATTTATAAGGACGTAGAACCGCTCTCGCAGCATCTGTTTTTTGTCGAACCGAACAGGCGAATGTCGATTTTCAAATCGAGCAAGCTAAAGAAAATGTTTTATTTGAACAATAACTGTGCTGAGCATTTTAAGGTGTATTAAATTAGGCAAAATGGATTTTTTGTTTGATGAAAGGGAGACTAGAGCTACATTGAACATGCGCTGATTAGTATGAAAGTAAATAATCTTTAATTTACTTAATTAATTTAATTTACTCTTTAGTTTTCCTGAGCTGTTCTACGAAAATTTTATTTTTTGAACAGTACTTTCGCGCATGCGTGCAAGAATGTGGCATTTCGCACACGCTCAACAAGTATGAGAAATCGACTTTCGCCCACATTGTTTAAAAAATTATATTTTTGCACTACTTCTTTAAACTTTTCTGATAATCTTCAAATATTAAAGTTTTTTTTTGTTCAACATATGTAAGTTTAAGATTCTATTATTATAAAATAATCCAATATACATGAATTTGAGTTATTTGATATATACTATTACAAAAAATATTTTATTTATTGGAATACTTAATCTAAAATAATCAAAACGAATTTAAATAATCTAAAAATGTTTATTTAAATCGCATACATAAATTAAAGTAAATGTAACAAGACATTTCTTATTTTATAGTAAGTATCCTCTCAAATACTAACAAAATTTATTTTTGTAATTACTAGGCACCTGTTAAAAAAGTAAAATAATTATAATTATAAATATAATAAATAATTTTGAGATCAAGGAAAAGTTTTACAAATTAGAAAAACTTTTCTTTGAAATTAAACAGCAAATTTTGATTGACATATTTTATTAAAAAAAATAATATCAATAATGATAATAACAAATAATAGTCACTTATAATACATAATAACAGATGATTGCAATGAAAGAGACTATAAATCTTTATAAATATATAGCTATATCGCAAAGTATCTTATGTACACATTTCTGTAAGATTAAGATCTGACGCTTAAAAAAAGACAGAGAAAGATTTTATTAAAGTCTTGTTTTAAAGCCGTTATACCACGACTTTAAATTCATAATAAATTATTTACACTTTAATTTATACCATTGATAATTTTTTACTTTTCAACTTTTGGTCACTAGTCAGATTTATAATTAAATCACTTCATTGACTTAAAAAGTATGAAAGATTCCCACACATTTGACTAATGAATAAAAAAACAATTTCTTTTCACTTAAAAATAAAAATAAAATATCTTGTCTCTCTTGCGTAGAAACGTATGCAATCAATTATGTACATTTGTTATCGTACATTAATTTTTATTTTTAAATTTTCTAGCTTATTATATTTTATTAGACACAAATGAAAAATGTAGTTGAGATCACAAACAAAAATGCAGGCTTATTTTTGATAAAATCTGTGCTCCACAGAAATAACAAAGTAACACTACTTTTCCTCAAAATAAAATTAATACTGGGTTTTAGATGTTTCAATATGTTACTGTAATAAAAGTATTTTTACTCTTACTATAGTGCTAGAAGTATTTTACTGGTAAAAGACTGACAGTTATAGTCAGAGATGAATGAAAAGTTGTGAAAATGAATCTTTGCTGTTGAGAAAAAACAATCTTTAACTAAAATAACCAAAAAAATAGCTAAATGTGCTTATAATTTGGCTATTTTCAATTGTATTTTCTTCAGCAGAATTTTGATTACAATAAGCATCAAGCCTCTACTAACTTTTGTTAATATAATTTCATGACTGCAAAGAGAGAAAGATGATAAAAATAGAAATAATTTAAAGTATAAATAATTAAAAATTTTCGCATTTACAAGAAGTTTTATCAAATATCTGTAACTTTTCTTAAAACATAAGAAAAGTGTTACCGCCTTAAAGAGAAAAAACATTTTGCAGTAATTCTTACGATGAATTGTCGTCAAATTTTATCATAATTGAAGCTTTGGAATATGACCTCGTAGTAATTTCTGTTGTTTAATATTCATTAATTTTAGTACTAAAATGACGAGCAAAAAGGTAGAGGCAAAAATTTCATTAAGAAATTTTTAATTAAGAAATCATTTAAGTAAATTAATTCGCATCAACAGAAACTTAATACTACGAATAGTTCAATATTACATAACTTCAAATCGTAGAAGCACACGACAAAATAATCGAAAAAATTATAGCAATAACCGCAGCAGCAATTGTACTTATCACTTCCATTCACAGCAATACGGAAAAAGATCGCAACCCCGGCGACTCATCTCCATACGATTTACGATTCAACAATCAATATCCAATAAGTACCAACTGCAAATCTGGCATTACATTTCAGACTACGAGCCTATTCACATGCAGCGCAGAGTCACACGCTCATCACCGTTTTCTTTCCTTCTTAATTCCACTCAATGTACCTAGGTCCTCTTCAGGTATCAACGGTATATACCGCGTCCTCGGATCGTTCTTCCTCTCGTACACGTATGGGAAGACGATCGATCGCGCTTTCTTCTCGTCGACCTCGATCTTTTCAAGCTTCGGTGGCTCTGCCTCCAAGTTCACCAGGGGTATGAATTTTCGTTCCTGATCCTTGTCGCCTTCGGAGGCGTTATTTGATGATTTGTCTTGACTGTTGGCGAGGTTAGAGGACGCCAACTTGGAGCTGTCGATGAGGGGCACCCAGGCGTCGATTTTCGTTTCGGGGATTTGATCGGTGCCGTTGCTTTTAGGGGACCAGCTGGCACCTCCTTCGTTTAACCATTCACCTGCAAGGTACATTATCATAGAATCAAATTTTAATAGAACTGTAATTAGAGAATACATTTTTTAATGTTTCTGACGAATTTTTAACCAGCTTTTAGCTAAGGCCTTAATTTTCTTTGCTCTGGTAAAGCTTACCTTCGATTGACTTCTCCTTCCGACTGGCGCCTTCGTTCTGTTGATTCTCCAGCGGCATGACCGATATGGGAAGCCAGTCATTACTATCTTTGTTAGCAACCGTCGCCTCCTGCTGACCGAAGCTCCTGGTGGTCGAACTCGATACGATTTCCTGCTTATAAACGAGACCATCGGTCGAAGCTGTCACGACGCTTTTCATCGTCGTGCTGCTACTGCTCGTTTCCTCCTCGAATTCGATGTAGTACTTGGTGCGGCTATCATTGCTGTCGCCGATCTTTCTGCCGGGCTCCTCTTCCTCCCGACTGCCAAACAGATTACCTGCAAGAACATACATGTAGTTAAAACATTTCTTGAATGATTTCTTTTTTGCATATACATATACACATATAATCACGCCTTACCTAACGGTGGGAAGTACTTGGGCCTTTCCGACCTACCACCACCTATGAAGCTCGGAGTGTACTGGGAGATGAGTGGCAGCAGAGTCTGCCTGGCGTATCTCTCAGCCTGCGCTAGGATCCCGGCCAACCTCTCGGGCAGGAACTGCACGGTGAAGCCCCGAGACGACGGCGACTCCTCCAGCATCTCGTGCTTTCTGTCCTCCATCACCTGCTCACTTCCGGCTGCGTTTCTCGAGCTCGGCAAGCCGTCTTGCCTGGTACCTCGCGGCCTCAGTACTGGCTCCGTGATCTCCGGTAACTTGAGCGAGCGGCCGGTTTCCTTCTTTGAGCCGAGGCGCAGAATGGCTTCTTCCGAGGAGGAGGACGAAGAGGAGGATGGGTCACCAGCGGAGCTGATGGTTATGGCGGACAGCTGGAGCCCACTGCTGAGGCTGCCTCGGTTTAACGAGGAGGAGGAGAAGCCACGGCCACGCTCGGTTAGCTCGTTGTCCACCGAGTTCGAGTTGCCGTCGGCCAGATCAGCCAGAGACCAGGGACTTGAGACGCTCTGGAATGATGAGGGGAGTGAAGATTGATTAGATTGTTAAGTTTTGGGGTCTGTTTTGTTAAATTTTTCTCTGGGGGAGAAATTTGGATTATTTGCGGTTAACGAATACATTTAAAGACGAAGTAACACTCTGAAGTTATTGTTTGATTCGTCATTAATAAATTGTAGTTGTAAGATTGTAATAAAAATTTCACATACCGGATAATTCTTGCTATTATTAGAGTTGTCCACGTATTCCTTGGAAACGGTCTGTTTAGTCTGCTCGCTGTTCTGATCTTTGGAGAACCGACCCAGGCCCTTTTGCGGCACCTCATTCGCAAAGCTGTCCTTTCCTTAAAACAAATCAAAGAGCAACCAATCATTAAAAATCCTTTAATCTCGCAACATCCAAGCACCTAAAAATCAACTTACCACTGAAACTTTCGTAATTCTGCTCCTTGGTAAACGGACCAATACCTAGGCTCGGTTGCTTGGTGCTTTCCTCTTTAATCGCTGGTGGCGGAAGTAGCTCAGGTAGATCATCCTCGATACTGGTCGAGTTGTCCAGCTCAGGTGGCACGCTGCACTCGCCTGGGTAGAGCGGCAGGTAAACCGACTTGCCGGATTCGAGGATCAGACCACGCTTGCAGACTGCATAAACAGCGCCGTAGCTGTCGATGACCGAAATTTTATCAACCGCCCAGCTGACCAGTCCCGAGGAGATCCAGCCACTGTAGGCTGTATACTTGATCTGTAAGAGAAGTTGTAAGCTTGTAGATATCCGAAGTATTAGATACTGGGAGGATGCGGAATTTGAAGCTTTACCTCTATGGCTTCGAGATTTCCAAGGGTCGGATGTGGTACCACGATCTTCTGGAGGGTCGCGCCGACATGCAGCTCCTCGTCGTCCTTCTTCGTCATGGTGAAGGTTTCGTTCATCGAACCTTCGGCGATCAGACTGACCTGAAGCTTGCCGTAACTTTTCACCGGTCTCTCGTGCCTGCTATTAAACACTTTTATCTAAACAAAAGAAAAGTTTAACGAATAAGTCAACCTTACAATACTGAATACGATGATTTCTTTCTTTAATCGTGAACTTACTTTGTACTGATGAGCGCAGAACGGCTCTTCATCTCGAGTGACGAGATAGAGCTGGCCCCTAGCCGGTGACTTGTCACTGTAGAAACCCATGTCACCACAGGGCTGTCCGTCTGGGTGGGATCCGCAGGGGAAACATTCGCCCTTGATGAGTCCGTCGTAGCCGGCTTCGCAGGGGAAGGCAGGAAAACGGCACTTGGGGCTTATCGAGTCCGTGAATAGTTTGTAGGCACGACGATGGTTGCACAGAGAGCGGCCTTCAACTGGACTGGCTGTTGTGGTATTATAAAAATTTGTTTATGGATGAATAAGATTTTTTGTAACTATATTGCTATTTTGATAAATCTACGTTAAAGAAAAATTTGGCACTCAGCGCAGAAACATAGAGCGCGCCAGCAATAATTCAACCTCGTCGAATTAGCATACCAGCACATTTTAGAAATTGAAATCGCGCTAATCCCCTACAGAATCCCTCGCCATTCCCACATAAAACCCAATTCCGAATCTCCACTCTGAAAAAAACCGTCGCAATGCAAAGCATATCGGCGCGAATAAAGAACGCACATCTCCCGTTCGGAGCGTATAAGCGACCCACTTTCGAGCAGCTGCGTGTGTGGGAGGCACAGCGCGGCTCGCACATGCGAGTGAAACGCGGCTTTCTAATCGACGGCCGCGCGCGACATATATCGATCTTTCGGCCGAGCGCGAGAAAGTGATATGCCGCTCTGAAAGTCCCGAGCTCGGCTGTCGAAAAATTAACGGCTCGCGAGTGTATTTTGGCTGGGTCGATTGGATAATTGGAGAGCGGTGGGTTTGGTTGTGGATCGAGAGGTGAAATTTACGAGCGAGCGAGTTATGTTTTGATAAGGGCTAAGAATAGACTTTGTTACGCTTGGAATAGAGTATCGTAACAGCTGGTGTAAGATTCGCGAGGAATTCGTAGATTTACGCAACCGAAATCGCTTAGACTTGCATCGACTCACACCAAATTATATCACTGACGGCGCCTACGAAAAGATTCGAACAGCCGGTCTGCATGCGTCCACCGTTCGGGTAGAAGTCGACGTGTCCCATGGGCTGCCAGGAGCCAAGGCCACCAAGAATCAGCTGCTCACCATTACTGTGAATCACATCGACAAACTTGGCATCTGTAGCGTCGAGTCTGGCTCGAGGATCTTGGGCCTCGAACAGAGGGCCCGCAGGATCTAGACCTGGAATCGAACACGCGTCTGATTAGCTTTTTCGAAACAGCTTGCTGCGTTTTTTATTGTAATTTTCATTTCGTTTAGAATATTCCAGAAGCAATGCAACCGCTTGCTAGATTGTGCACGCGTCGGGTTTTAAAATATCTGCGCTCGGCGAGCGCTTACCAATGTGTATGCTCATTAAACTTTGTCTCGCGAGCGAGCGCGAAGTGAAAACCTGATAATAAGCATAATAAACGCGGATAAGCTCGCGCAACCGCGAGTTTCGCTGCGAGCTCGAGTATTTTTAAGAATTCGAAGTGGAAATCGGCGAGCGGCTACGAAAAGTGCTTTGCTGACTGGTCGACCTTGCGACCGTTTTGAGTTCGCGTTCGCCTTTTATTTGGATGTTTTATTGAGAAAAAAGAGGTTTGAGTGGTCGAGATGAATGAATGGAAATTTTTATATGCTTCTAGACTGTAAAAAGCTATTACCGATTTTAAAAAACAAAGATTTGAAATCACGCAAGTAAGCTTTTAAAACTAGGAAACTGTCACTTTTACACAACTTGTAACATTCAAGTGTCTCTAAACGGCAAAGCTTAGAATGCAAACAGAAAATTACGGTAATAAAGTCCTCACTCACAACCTTCCCAGTAAATTTAAATACCATACCACGCCAGCATCAGCACCCTTCAAAGCACAAATTAATTACACGCCTTAACTGCATCCCGGCAATAAAACGTTCATTCGATAACACACACTCATCAGCTCTCTTCACAGCTGACCAACGCGCGGTTGAACGATCGCTCGATGAATTCCGCTCGCTCGAGCGATCCTCTCCGCTCATGCATTATTTACGATGCCGCGCGTAACGCGGATGCGCCGGAGAAAAATCTTGTTACTACGGCTTTTCTCTCCGCTGAATTTTGAGGAAATCACGATGGATGGATATTTTTTTCCCGCGCGCGCGTGGATCGTTAGAGACTTTCGAAAACTACGCTGGAGGAATTCCGCCGGCGGTGTTGCTCAGTGTGCTTTATCGCTGATTTATCGGCGAGATGCGGAGATAAGGAGGCAGGATCGATGGTGTCGCGGGGTATTTAGTTCAGTAATTAATTTGAGGTTTCTAAGTTTCTATTGCGGTTTGGTTTGGTTTATTTGAAGTGCTTGAAAGATAGAGAATCTGAATTTTTTTTTTAGGATGAGGCAAAATTATTTTGTCGTAATGATTTGATGCTGTAAATAATTGCTTGTTTAATAATTCTTAATTGTGAATGAGAGAATTGAGGTCACTTATTTTCTCATTCTCTAAGAAAACATGAATAGCGTAATTACAACAAAACATATGAGAGTCAGCCTGGAAATTTGTATTCTGCTTGTCCCACCATGTTCTGATATTATCTACTTTAAGTAGTTTTTTCCGAGGTTGGCAAGACGACAAGCTTACACGGTATAAAATCTCGAGTCCCCTCGACAATGAAAAAAAGAAAGTATATTCAATTAATTTTTTATTAAACAAAAAATGATAACATACAATTATAATAAATTCAATAAATTCAAATTCAAATTCAATTAATAATAAATTCAAAATAAACAATTAGTGAAAAAAAAGAATAAACCGAGAGATCAAGAACGTCAAAGCATTGTAAGAAAAAAATACTTTACGTAAGTAAAAAAAAACATCGAGTCACAGCGCAGTCGCATAAAAAAATTCTGCAATTATCTTATTAAAATTCCAACATCAAATCAAATAATAAAAGATTAATTTAAAATCACCTATTAACATCAAACCATCACTCACCCGTGATCCTGGAGACGTTTCCAAGCTCAGCGCCTGCAAAGCCAGCCACATGTGCTCCCAGACTGAAACCGATCATATGGATTTTCTCGAGCGGTACGTTCAGACTGCGCACCAGTTTAGCCAGTTGCCGGCCTACCAGCCGCGTGTTCGCCGCTGCCCTCACGTAGTTTGGTACTGCGCTACCTGGACCCCAATCGACGCATACTAGAAAATAAGTATATGATAAGTTTTTTAATTCGTTTTGGATTTGATAGTAGAATTAGAAGTGACTGTTAAGTACTCCAATTTGAGCTTGTTAATTTAATCTGTTAACTGCATGAGTGTTCTAATTGCTACTATCACTCGAAACTCATCTAGTTGTTAAAATAGATGACGGTTGTTAAAATTTTAAACTGCGTATCTTGAGATTGAATTGGAGGAGATTAGTTGAAAGGAGTGGCGACTTTTATCTTCGAATTAGAAGGGGAACTGTCTATAAGATTTGCATTTTAATGAGCAACGACTGTACGCAGACGTCTTAGACATACTAAAGATTTTAAAGTGAGTGAATGTATGTGCGTAGGATGAATGTTTGTTCCGTTAACTGCAATTAACTTTTAACGTATATTGCTATAATTTAAGTACTTTACATTATCTATATAAAGATATTCATAAGAATTTAAAAGTTATTTAAATTAAAGTCTTTTTTATTAGAATCGCTAGTACCTGAAGTAAAAGAATAAATTATCTTATACAGCATTTTTATTGTGTTCTAATTTAGGTTTATGACTTGAATATAAAAAGTCTTTGTTCACGAATTATAAATGCACGAGCATGTTGATGTGATAATAAAATTCTGCAAATGGACGAAATAAACCGTGAAAAACTTGATAAATTAATAAAGCCCCGTTATTCGAAAATTAGTCAATGAAGATAGAAGCGGTTCTTCTGGTTTTGTTGCGGGCCATTGTGAGGTTGAAATTTGCATTTGTATAGTCGCTAATTGTCTGTGAATTAGGTTTTCCATGGACGAACTTCAATTGGAGCGTGGCGGGATTAAAATGATAGTAACTATGTATTATACATTCGAGAAATATGAATAAAAAATGTACTATGCATCCTCCGAGTGCTCTTTTATGTAAACCAAAGAATTTAGAGCCCTGAATAATTTTGTAGTCAAGAATCGACATTTCGTTTAATTTTTATTGACCATTTAAGTCTGGCGTGATTTAAGCAACCTAAATACTCAAATTTTTCTAGTCAGAATAAATACACAATAAATTCAGAAAAACACGACATTTAAAAGTGAAATAAAACAAAATTCAATCTAAAATGTCAAAACGACTAGCTTATTGAAAACATTTTTATCACACAGATGACCCACAATACGCAATCTTAATTTATCGACTATCTCTAACCCAAAATTCAAATTAATCCCAATCCTACATATCCACTCAAAACTTAAAATTATCAAAAGTAAAATAAAACCTAATCAACAACCTAGATCAACGAAAAATTTCCCCAAACTCACCTATATTGCACTCGATCACAGCCATAAGAGCGGAGCGCATCTCATAAACCCAGACGTGATCACAGCTGGACCCAAATCCATGGACAATAACCTTGGTAGGCAAATCGGGATCGATGGCGTTGTTAGCTTTATCGGTGATGCTTTCAGCCGGCACCTCCATGGGAATCGAACGCGCCTTCCTGCTGCCGTACACGAAGAACCTGTAAATTTGGTGCGTGATAAGTTAGGTAATTTGAGGATAACTGTGCTATGCTTCTGTTTGAGCAATCAGGTGTTTTGAACGTTTAACCCGAGTGTATTTTTTTCTTAAGTTGCTTCATCTATAGGATGGGTAGGAGGGGAAAAAACGGTGTGGTAGAAATAAATTATAATTAGCCATTTGCGTGCTTCGTGGTAATTTAACTCGTAAAGTGCACTTTTTATTTCATTTCGAGCAACTTACGTACTGACGGTCGAGCGATGATGAACTATAAAAGCTTCGCGGTCACTTTGCGTACACACTATATTCAGTGGTTTTATAGGCGCATGCTAATCAGTGGGTTTTGAACTTTGGAATAAATTACGTTCTGTTGGCATCAAAAGATAAAACGCGCGCGCTAAGAATATCTCAATACATATTAAAAAAAAATTACATTCCGACAATTATTCCGTTACTTCCGTTAATAACGTCACAAACGGCAAATCGGTAAAAAAATGAACAATCACCTGGTGCCGACTTCCTTGGGCGGCGAGGGCAGCATCTCCAGGTAGCTGAAGGGCCCGGTGTCCTCGAAGCAGCCGACATCCTCGTAGCAGACGCGCGACACTTCGCGCTTTGCCCTGTGGTGTCGCCGATGTCTTTTGCTTTCCCATTCGCTCATGGACTGGATCACCGAGCGGAAAATGACGTCGTCGTTTCGCTCGTCGATCGACTCGTCGACCAGCCTAAGCTCGTCCGGCGTCGCCACCACATCGTCAACTGTAAATGGTAAAGGTGAGAATTATAGACTTTGGTTATGTTTGTAATTGTATTCTGCGTGTTTTTTGATGTTTCATTATGAGGTATGATTAAACTTATGTTTTTAACGAGATGCTTTTAGTGGAACTTTGTGGACGAATGGACAATCTTGAAATTAATGAACACGTTACTGTAAACGGTAATTTGAAGAGGAAAGATTAAAAAGAAATGATGATTGCATTTAATCATACATAGTATCTCGTCATCAATTTAAAGACGAGCTCAGACACGTGCTCAAGTGACGATTAATCGACAGCGATCCTCTTCTCTAAACAACTCAAATCTGTCAGATAATCACTCTTCCGTTAACAAACCGTTCGTGACAGCAACGACTCACTTACTTCCATCACCACACGTGGCGTTTATCGCCGAAACCCATCCTTGTAACGAGAAATCAAAAAGCTAAATGAAAAAAAAACTAAGCTATAATCGATCGATCTCCTACAGAAATTGTAACAATCAAAACGCATCACTAAAATCGCGTAATTGATCATCTCCGATCGACCCATCGATCAACAGCCCCGCCCGTAGGAACAATGGATCGGCCATTATCGTATAAGTGTCCATCCGGGCTACGCTCGAGGTTAACGGCACCGTTATTGCAATCGGGATGCCGAGGTAGGACCGGCGATGAGGCATTATACGCCCGCCGCTCGTCCCGTTCGACCCGATAAAATCCCACTAGCCCACTGACACATCGGCGCGCCGGTTTTGACCGCGGCTAAGGCCGGGGATTGAGGTTCGACTTTCGGATATATCGAAATGAGGTAACGATTTTTTTGTGTCTTGATTAATTTTGGTTGTTATAGGGAGTCCGTATAGTGTTGGTTTTAAGAGATGTTATGTGTATATGTATAGTTACCGATTTATTAAGGTGAGAGAAGATATATGAGATTGTTTGCCGGGTTTCTTAAAGCATGTTTGTGTTTATGCACGTGCTTTTATGCGCTTTTGTACGCACGTTCGCGCGGAATAATTATAAAATACCTGCATACGTGATTTCTTCATTTTCCGAAAATATTTATACAGATTTGAATTAAGTGGGTCACGTCTTAATTTTCCATTACGATCATTTACATCGTAAGCTTTTCCATTTATTAATCTACAAGTTGGCTGATATCTTATGTAGCCTTTTAATAAAAAATAATTATTATTATAAACCTAAAACTACAAACATTACTTTTCGCTACAAAGTAGTTTTAACATTAGTTTTCTTAATATAAAAATTGATAACAATGTTTCACATAATTCCATCCCGGAAAATCCAGATTTTACATCAGACTCAAGTGAATCCGGATGGCGAAACTACAGGGAAAATCCAGATACTAGCATCCCACGCTTCGAATCCCAGTGAACTTTCCAAACGTCTCAGCTCACATCTAAATCATCATTCCAAATGATCGCGCAAGGAGCCAATTATTATTTAACGCTTTTATGTAAAAAGGAAGTGAAAGACGTGAGTCCGCGCACGCAGTCGCGCAAATTAAACACGATAAAAGAAAATAAAGGCGACTTAACGCGGCACCTGCGCCGTGAATGTCAATGTTTAGCGCGCGGATTATTCAATCTTGATTTCTACGCCCCCGAAAATGGACGCCTACATGCTTTGTCACTTGGTTACGAAACTAGTACGATTCTGCGTAAGCCTCTATGTGCCTGTTTGTGTGAGTGGCTGTGTTTATGTGTTGGTACTCGAGAGCTATACTTGAGGAGAAATTTTTTTTCTGCTCATACCGACTTTCTTGATTTGTATCGCGCTCATGGGGGGCGATGAACGTGCGGGTGAGATCGGGAATTTTTCTGTGGGCGTTACGCAATTTTTAGGCTGGCTTGTGTGCAAAGAAAGTGACGCTTGCGCGATTGCTACTTTTTTTTTGTCGTGCGAGTATAGGTGTTGATTTTGCGCTGGTGCTTGGGAGTGAAAAGGATATAGTCGTTAGTTTGAGAAGGCTGGGATTTTTTTGACGTGGGTAAACAGAGTGAAGTGGAAACGTGAAAGTGTGTATTAGAATAGTTTTTGCAGAGTTATTGAAAACTGCCAGCTAGACTTTTAAATTAGCGATTTTTACTTATTTACTCGGGTTGCTTTATGCTTTATTGAAATGAGGCGTAAAAATGCATGGTATATATTAGCATAAAAAACTGATCCTCGTGTTCATAAGGTCGATTGACAACTTCATTAACCTACTCGTAACTTCACTTGTAACGCAATACCTTCATCTATCGTATAAACTTCGCGAGTAAACCCTCGTCAAATAATAAACAAACACTCGTCATCGCTAAGGACATAAGAAGAAAACGCATAATACCAGTAATTTCGAAAAGCGAAATAATTTCATCGAGAAAACGATCAGCGTTTCCATTGCAACCGATCCCCGTAATAAAAGCTCCCAAGATCGGCCCCCGCGGGGATGAATCGCCGAGGCCGTAATTCAAGATCCTATAATTACAACTCGGCTCGCGCGAGAAATCCAGAATCATGTCGCAACAACTAGTTCAATCACCTCTCCGCGGCTGAAGCGAGCAAAAAAAATGTGTCCCGACTTGATTTCACGTTTCCACGATTTCATACGCTCGGCCCGAATATTATATTCGAGGCGACGCTCCTGATACCTACATTTCAGCCTGTCGCCGCCTCTTGCAATGCTGTAATTCTGGAAGAGTGTAGCTTGTTCTTATCGTGAGTCTAGGTTGGGAAAAATTGAACTGGATGGCTAAAGTTTGAGGAGCTGTTTTCCTGAACTGTGTCGCGCTGGTTTCATTAGCGGAGATATACTTTGGCGTATTAAATGTGATGGATGTGTCGTTGGCCGTGTTTATCTCGTGCTGGATCGTAGAGGAGTGTTATTAGGAGGTGAGGGAGTTAATCTAGTGAAAATTTAATTTCAACTTGGAGTCAAGTTTGTGAAAAAATGAAT
>JAPYZA010000868.1:0-43947 GCA_030522685.1 Eupelmus azureus | reverse complement strand
TCTCTCTCTCTCTCTCTCTCTCCAACTGCGCTTATACACACACTAAATCATGGAGCAGTACTGTAGGCTTTATCCCTCGTTAAATTTGGATAATCCGCGAAAAATCGTCGGACGTGCGTGGCCGAGAGCCGGACTTGTAGGTGTATGGAGATTTCATTATCTCGGGGACACAGGCGCGTTTCTTCCTTTTTTTTCTTTTGGGAAACGCGGCTGGGGATGATATTTTTGAGATGATTTGGAAGGAGAGAATAATAAAAGAAAAATGCATTGTTTTATTTTATTATTGTGGTAGTTTTTTAAATATGAAATTTCTCCAGTTTGAACAAAAAGATGTAATGATTAATTTTGTTGATGACTTCGACAAGCTTAGAAAATTGAAAAAAGCTCTTTTCCATGCAGAAAAAATCGAGGTATGACAGAATGCAGTATGTGATACAAAATAGCAAAAATAGTATGTAATTAAACCTAGAGATAAAGAAAATTACTTTTTTCTATTAATTAAATCAATGCTGATATAATAAAAAAGGCTTTTTATCTCATTCTAAATTAAAATTTTTCATTAAAAAACAAAACGGTAATTATTTTATTAGAATAAAGAAAATTTATTTAATTTATAAATAAAGGGGTATATCTACAAAAGTAAAGAGCAATCTGTACAAAAACTGGTGAACTGACAATAAATGGAAACGAAAAAGTGAAAATACATTTGACAATGTGTAAAATAGTAGTTTTAATAGTAGTCTTTTGCTAGAAAGGCGTAATTCAGCTTATTACGCATTTTGTGAGATTGATGCAAACAAGAGACGGTATAGCTAACCAAAAGAAAAAAAATGAAAAAATATTTCAAATTTAAATTGATATATTAACTGTAAATTTAAATTTAAATTAAATAATGCTTAAATTAATTAACAAAAAAAATAATACTTAAAAATTTTTTTTTTAAGTTAACTAATTATTTACTTTTTTGTAAATAACGCTAGACCAGCGTACAGGATCTGCGATCCTCTGCTAGGGTATATCAGTTTGTAATACGGAGTGTATAAATTTTACTCGATAATTCTTTGTACATTTGCTCTGATTAATAAATAAATAAATAAATAAAAATAAATAATAAAAATTAATTAATTTAAGTTTTATAATTAAAAAAAATGAGAAGTGAATTTGAAAAGTCAGGTCATATGTTAAACTTCTCAATATGAACTTAATTAACTTTAAAGATTTTTGACGAGCGAAAAAGACATTTAACGATATTTTTATACTAAAATAGTCGTAAATATTTGAGTTTATCCTCCTCGCAGTTTATACGATTACGTATTCATGGCGCGGGTTTGCCCGGTCTAAACATATAACCAGTAAACAGACCATATAATCCTGTTTAATATACGAACTATAAATTCATGAGAAATTTAAATTTTCCAAAACTTTATTAAGCTACTCAATAATAACTCTCCGACCTGACGTACTAACTGTATTTTAAGTAGAATATTTCATACTATTTTATAATATTATTCTTAATAAATATTGGTCATATCTTTTAATTACGTATAAATCCTTGCAGATTTTATTGCTTGATATATTATTATTCTCATTTTAAAACTTTTTTTTTATACGAACGCTAGTTAATTTTCAAAATCTACTCAACTTCGATAATAATACGCCGAGCAGAGCAGCTTCGTTCGTAAATTGCCGCCAAATAGCAAAAGCTTCTAACTAGTTGAATTTTCGATTCAATGATAGTCTTAATTGTAGAACGTGCACGTGCACCTAGTAAACAAGTCGCTAAATAGGCTGAGAGAGAGAGAGATAGATCTTACTCCTTAACCTATTCTTTTCAAAACTATCTCTAATTATCTTCCTTTATTACTGTAAATTCAATCCTCCATCTTTGAGAAAATAAAAAGGAAAAATGCTACGGACAGAGTGAATAAGTGAGAGGGAGAGAGAGAGATAATGTTGATTCTATCCTCAAGATGCGCAAGCACACAAGTACCTACGTTCCGATTGTATTTTTAAATTCTTCCTTCTCTTTCCACTACTAGCGAATCTCGAGCTAATTAGCAAAGAGCTTCAGTTCTGGAACACCATTTCGCTTGTTCCATTTCTCGAATAAGCGTCAAAATACAAATCTCGTTGCGCTCCTCTCTCGCCTCGTTATAAGTTCATTATTAATCGTTAAGATGTGACTTCCACAAAACGTGCATAAACTTTAATGATGGAAGATGTTTTCGTGGGTTAAATTGAGAAAATTCGCTTGGATGGCTAGTTCTGTTTGGCAGAATGACTGTTGGTCAAAAATCAAATCTGTCGTAAAGCTGAAACTGTACAGCTTTTGCAAGTGATAGTTTGTTTTTGCAATAAATAACGCGATTACAGCTCGATGTAGCTACTAGTGAAAATGTCACTTTTTTAGATTTAAAGATTACTAAACGGTAACGCTCTCGATGCGTAAAATGCTGAAATTGAATATATTTTTTTATTTTTGATTGGCTAACAATATATAAATTTATCATTTAAAAATATGAATATAAGTTACTAAATGTTTCTAGCTGATACGGTCGATGTAGATATTGCATTGTACATTTCTGAAATGAAAAAGCATTGGAGCTTGAGATTGTGGCTTTCCCATACGCATACTTATTGTGACTAAACATCAAGAGAAGTTTCATCAAAATCTGTGACCCAGATGTTAGTAGCCGTATTAGGTGCTCTTATGGTACGCATAATTTTCATAAAAGATTTACTTATAATATATTAGTTATAACCATAAGAATTGAAAGAGTTCAACTTTAGATTTTGAATATCCTTTCTACTAAAATAATATTAAAAAATGTAAAATTTTAGTTTGATTGTAATAGACATATGTAAGTGTTACAAGTTTGAAAGGTATAATTATAGTTTTATCCAAATTCTTTTTATTGAATGAAAAATTATATTATTATATAAAATATTAACGTTCTGCCAGCGAATTTATTGTTTATCACGACACCCGCTATATTAATACGCAGTCTTTAATCACACCAAAAACGATGATAAATTCATCGACATGCCATTGATTGTTCAGAGATAAACTGCACCATAAAATCAATCGATTTTTCTCTTACCAAGACCAGTGATAAAAATCAATAAAATATAAATAAAACTTCTTTTCATACCACAGCCCCTCCTCTCGCTTACTTGTTTTTATATTAAAAATAAATCGCTCTCTTCTCGCCTCGCGCTACCTCAATTTATTTCGTAATTCCTCTTTCACTGTTTTTCTGTGGGTGTACGAAACGCACGAAAAAAAGGCCTCTGCGAATACCTGCACAGTGCACCTGCATGCGCGCCGGTTATCATTTTCCGCGCGCAAACAAATGAGCTTGCGAGCAGAATCGGAAAAATCCCGATAAATTTCGCCGCTTGCGAATCAAATTTTTCTACAGACGATCTTAAGAGTATTGTGTTTTTTTTTTAATAAAAAATGTATAATATATCTCATGCCGAAGTTTAGATAGCATGTTATTTCTTAAGAAGTTTGTAAAAAATATGAATTTTCAAGCGAGTGAAATTGTTTTTCCGTGCGATACTATTTATTGCAGAATTCGTTTCCTTTCTGTATACTAAAATCTAAATATTTAAACAATATTGCAACTCAATTTTTCTAAGGGTAAAATATAAATATAAATAAAGTCTTTCAAAATCTACATGGTGAAATCTCGGCCTGTAAACTTTTTTGTCATATCCAAACGTCAAGTGTCTGTTAATTTAACGAACAACAGACTTTTCGATTGACAATTTAATAACCAAACGAATAACAGGCAGTTCGTCTACTAACAAATATCAACAGCCATCACCTGTTAAAATTTTTCATAGCGCACAAAAATATCGAGCCCACATAAAAGGAGCATGTCCACGAAATACCGAAAACACAAAGCCGTAAATCACTTTTCTCCCGCAGGCCATAAAAACGTCCTCCCGTCCAGTCCCGCGAGTCCCGATTGAAAATCGTTTTGGCTCCCGGCAATTTTCGCCGCCTGTATGCGGCATTAATTAAACTCTTTTCTCGCGCGCGATTATGAGGAAGCGAATTTCGCGCGGAAGGATTATCATATTGGGAACTCGTTTAGCGCAGATGGAAAAGAAACGTGCGTCATTCTTTAGCGAGGGGTGGGTTATTATAGGAGTTCGATATTTCGCTCGCGATATGAGCTTTGATTCCGATAAAGCCGTGATTGGATTTGCGTGAAGCGAACGAAGTAGCGTGATATTAGCTGAGCTTTCTTTCATAATTAGAAAAAATGTAGAGTTGCTATTTTTGTTATAGTGCGTCCTTTTTATTTTATTGCATCAAGTGTAATTATTAATCCAATTTAGGGTTGAAAGCTATTAAAATATTTTAGTTTTTAACATATTTAGTGTGACAAAAAATTTATTCGATCTGAAATCTGAATTTGAGAAAGAATTTTTCTCATTTTGAAACAGGAAATCCTGTGATTATTTTCATCGCGAACACTCTCAGTTTGTATCTTTGATTAATGAAACTCTTACATCTCTCAAACCATAAAACCATCCTTTCACTTCGTGCAAATCAAGCTGCTACATTTCGGCTCTGAAATATGTAAATTAATAAAAAATTCTCATTCTTACACCCCTAGACGTGCGAACGAATATTCATGGCAATTCAACCCCGCGCACTCGATCTACCTCGCATAATGAATGCAGTACAATAAAACACGTCGATAACGTCGTTTTCGCGTAGGCGTAGTTAGATCGCGCGCCACCTTGTAGCTATTCACGGAGAAGCCAGCCTCGGTTGAGATAAGATATAGTTCTTCTGCACAAAAAAGTAATTATTATACCAAAAAAATCTTGATTTCTGATAAAATTATTGAATCTATTTTAAAATTTGCCGTAAAAAATTCGTGTTTTGTAGCGCCAATTATAAGTACTAAAAAGCACACAACTGAAGAAATAACTTGACCCTCTTCGAAGTTGTAAAGCTTCAGAGATGCTCGAGCAAATGTGTATTCTTGTAAGTAAATAAGCACGTTTGTCTGAGCACACTTGTCCATATCTACTTAAACGTAATCTACGTAGTACTGAGAATATTTCGGTCGAGTTTTTCTAACAGGACAAAATAGCAAATCATATTTAAATTTTATAAAAGCAATTAAAGTATTTTTCTGAATATTCTTTATAGTAATAAAAGCAATATAAACTTTCTTATTGAAATATATATTGTAGTTGACATAAATATAAACTTTAATTTCTCAAAAATAAGAATAAAATTATTAAAAATCAAAAATAATGAAAAAACATGAAAAATCTATATTTGAAAAGCTGCAAGCATTCAGCAGCCGCACTGCAGGGCGCCTGGAACTCATATTTATCGAGCAATAATTATTCAAATCGGTCGTGCAAATGACAGGAGTGGTAAATATATACGGCTGGGTGGTTCGCTTATACCTCGAACCTTTCACCGTTATATTCATTCTTTTTTGCTTTGCGGATTCTTGTTTTTTGCCTTGCCCTTTCCATGCTCCTCGCTGCCTTCAGATTTTTTAAAATGTATTTATTTTTCGCAGCTTGGTCACGGCAGAGGGCTAACGAAAAATAAAAAGGTGTACAAGGGCTGTGGTTTCTTTGCTTGGATGGTATTTTTTATATATTTTTATTTAAAAATTTGTATTTTCGCTAATATTTATAGTTATTACTATTTTTTACAATTACAAATACTTCAGATAACTAATTGTTCTAAATTTTGAATGCATGAATTAAATAAATTTCCGTTTGTACAGTGTAATAAGTAAAATATTTTACTTATGTCAAAAAATCGCGAGATAAGCTTTGCGCTCAGAGTATCAAAAAAATTTATTTAAACTTTTCGCCAATATTTAAAAATTCGAAAACATAATATAACATCGAAACTTACTATCAAATTCTAGGATAAGAATATTAGTAGCATTTTCTGTCTAGGTACATAAACTAGGACATATTGAAAAAAGAAGGTTAATGAGATTCCGAAATAGGCGGTGACAGAAAACAAAAGCTAGAAATTAACAGTCTTATAATTCTCTGCAATTTAATTAATAAATAACATTTCAAAGAAATTTAAATATTTTACGAAACGCAACTTGATAAGAGATATATCAAAAATTTTTATAGAATAAAAAACATAACTTTTAAATTACAAGAATTTATTATCTTTTTATTGTCTTAAAGATATTAAAAAGATATTAAACACACGAATGCTTACTGTATTTCTCACTATTATTCAGTCTTTGTTTTTGATTTTTTTCTTTGATAATATCTTTTTATTTACTTTTTAATCTGGATTTCGTTTGTATAAGAGATTTTTTGCTTATACGATCAAAGAGAAATCTGCGCGAACATTTCAAAGCTAAGCTGCATGAATTTCGATGTTTTCAATGTTTTCGAATTCTCGAGGATAAAATATGTAGGTTAAAAACAGACTATATATTGTATATACTACATACATATGTTTACATATATGCAGCAGCAGTTTTCGTCTCATCGTTGTAACTTTTGACTGTATCATACAAAAGTAACGAAACGTTTGTGTTTATTTTTTAAATAATTTTGAAAGGCCTGATACAGTTCAACAATTTTGAATATTTTTTGGCGATTTGTGAGAAAGTTATTATTTGAAGGTTTAAAATTAAAAAGTAAGTATGTACGTTTCGGCTCATTTACACGGTACTAAATAAAAGTTGACATCCTTTAAATAAAAACGAAAACTTTGTTTTTGATGCAACCTCGTGTTGGCAAAAAATAACTAAATTTTGGTAAGTTTTCGACTATGGGCACAGAAGGTCAAGCAGTGCATTAAGAAACTATTGCAACTGAATGTGTAAAGTAAAATATAGAAATAATTATCAGTTTTAAATAAGCCTATTTTTACCACTGCTTAAAGAGTTGCATTTTTCAGTTCCTTAAAAAAATACGTTTATAATTTAAATAAAAAAATAAGTTTTATTGGAAATCGCAGTCAATATATTAGCAATTACTATATCATTAGTTGAACCTTCTTCTACAAGAAACGTCGAAATAAATAAATAAACAATTGATTAGTTAAATTTCAGCATTAACTAATTACTACTAATTAAATTAAACTTTGTATAAACCCGAAAATAATAATAATGAAAAATTGAATATCGCCTAATTTCTTTCCAAGCTATTGCATACGATTAATGCTCATTGAACCCAATTTCACAAAGTATAAACGTCCAAATATCAACACATCAAACTCCTCTTCGCAAATCAACAAATAATGAATTACTAATCTCTCGCTATCTGAAATCATAAAACACTCCCGCACCAAAATCGTAAGCTATGTTCTATATAGCTCGCAGTTTCACTGATCATATGTTTATCTAGCAATGATATAATTAATTCTTTGAATTAAAATAAAAGAGGATTATTATAGCTGTAGATATATTAATGCTCTAAAAAGCCAGTATAACATGATTTGTGTAAAGTTTATAATAGAAGCGTATTATAAATTTCGTGCTACATCTAAGTGCGATAAGCATTGACAATTCTGGTTCATAAAACTACTAGAAAACTATAAAAAATTAATAATTTAAAAACATTATTTAAATTAAAAAGTATAGCTAATCATTAATACTAAAAATAGACAATGATAATTTTTAATTCTACTAATAATCAATAGGATAATTTCTAATTTAGAAACCCGTTTAAATATTCATGAGAAATTTGTAAATTTAGATTTTCACAGACGGGTATCACAACGTAAGCAATGACAAACAAAAATGGATCAATATTAGTACTTTGAGGCACTATGACGCACTCTCTGTGATGAAATTCTTTATTAATGTTATAGAACTACTTTTACTTAAGTTTGATGTATTTTATTTTTGGTCATGGATTAAAAATTCAATACGTTTGCGATAAGTTTTATTGCGTATTCAAACAATCACGAATATGTATGCTATATATAATTCAGACGTCAACGTTTCAATCCATCTTAAAATCGAACTTTTCCCAATTATGTATAGTATGGTGAAGTAACCATCAGACCCAAGGCAAATAAATAAATTTAGAAAAATAAATCTGTGTTGTGTAGAAGAGAATAAGTTTCCGAGTTGCAGAGCGGATAGAACAGCATGGAATGTATCCGCAACAAGTTAGTCCTTTGAACGAGGTATCTCGGTCTTCGTCTCGAGAGATCGAGTTGAACTTCGGTGCTCGCTTTCCAACAGATGCAATGCGTATTGTCGTTCTGATGTCGTATCTGCGTGCTCTTTTAGGTATTCCGTGACTCTGTCTGTATTTCGAAGGACAATGAACAATTCGAAATGGGATCAGAATGATAATTCAGATGGAGGCTAATTTAGGCTAATTTAGATCCACTCAAAAACTTGATAATTATTTTTAATAAATTTTGTTCCGGGTTTTTCGTTTTAACAGACAGTAGAAAAATAATATTGTTAAATAATGTAAAGCTTTTACCGAGAGAAAAACTGATAGCCCAATTTTGCTATAAGGATGGTCGGTTCGATACAGGTCCGTGGATGATTCTCTACAATACGAACTACAATATGAAAATATAATCAATTTGATTATTTTAATTTTTTCTCAGTCAAACGAACATTTTTTATTTTGAAATGACATTAAACAGTATCCTGATAGCGATAGACGTCTTATTACGAAACAGAAATTTTTTATTCAAACATACATTTTATATTTACCATACTCTATTCATTGCCTTTTTAAATTAGAAGAATCTAAGTCTTTTAAACTTTGAATTTTTTCAACCTTGATTATTCCTCAAGTTTATTTACAATGTAGAAGAGAACACAGGTGCTTATTGTTATAAGCATCTGTATTTTCTTGTATAATAGAACTACCATATTAGAACTTCTCTGATAATACACGTGCCCGTAAATAATAGATGTACACAATAATACTAGTAGAATACACGTGTCCGCAGTAGCTTAAGCTCGACAACTCGCACAGTTCGTGTTTCTCTCGCTGCTTTGAATCATCACTCAAGTTTTGTAAACATAATGTCTACAAATTTTATGTAGACACCGGTTTCGTAATTTTACTTTTTATCGTATGTACTCTATAGAATTAAACTAAAGCCATCCTAATCATGATTCGCTCAGCCTTCATCGGTCTCTGCCTACTTGTGGTCCTTGGTCTAACCACTGGCCTGACCACACCCGAGGAAGCTAAAGATACGGTCCTGCTTTTAAATCAGCATCTATCACTGAAAAAACCTTCATCGGCATTCAGAAAACTAGAAAAAACTATCAACAATTTCAAGCAAATCGTCTACGACGTCACGGAACATTTAAGCGAGTCCCCAATATTTGTGCAAACCAGCACGCAAAAACGACTACAGGAGCTGGCTCGCTTGGTCTTCTACATCAGCCACGTGTTTGAAATCGCGTCCCAGAACGACAACCACGAGCTGCTACTCTTGGAGGCGGACAGCGACAGTATATTGAAGAGGGAAATTACGAGATTAAACTGGATCCTGAAAGGTGACCCGGAGATGGAGGAAGGAAACATTTTTAGCTTGTTGGTCCATAAGGTAAATTTTCGTAATAGTGTGTGTATTATTTTTAAGTTCAGAGATTTGTTTAATATCGAGGTCAAGATATGATTAGAAGGTTCGACAATTCAACGATTAAAATGTGTGTAAAATTGTAGGATTCTACGCGAGATGTTTGTTTTCCGGCAGAAACGCTCATTAACATGCTTTACGAAAATGTTTTGAATGCCGAATACATGGTAGTAATAGCGAGGCTTCGAATTCTTGATTCAAAACCTTCAACTGGAGATAATAATGATGGTAAGTATTAGACATATCGTTACTGTACCGTTTGTTAAACAATGAAGTTTAGTAATGGCTTCGTTTTTACTGAATTTTTGATTTATTTACAGCTCTGAAGCATCTTATTAAAGACAATGAGATTGAGAAATTTACCGATAGAATAACTGAGCTCAATAAATTCGCTAAACAAGCTTTAGATTGCGGTAAGAAGAAAGTATAAATTCTAAAGATTACAAAAAAGAATTTTTTGATAGGATTTTTTTTTAATAAATTAAAATTATTCTTGCCGTAATAAAAGAAGATATAATTAGAAAATCTAAAAAATATTTAAGAATGTCAAGTCATATTTTTCAATATAAATAGCCGAAATCACACATTAATTTTAGACATCACTTGATCAAATAACTTAGTGTCAACATGTCCTATTTTAAGGTGTATATTAGGTCTTGCGTAAATTGTAATCCGCTCTAATTTCATATATGACAGAAAATTAATCATGCATATACAGATGTCTGTGTATTGTGGAAATCATTCGTGCGATTAGTTACATGAAATCACTCAATGAAAATAGCATATTTTCAATAAGGAACATTTCGTTATTCGATCTTGAAAATGTTGAAATGTAGTGTACACCTTTTATTAGATATAATGCGTTTAATCGTCCTGATTTTAGCTCTTTTTACTAGTTAACTAACGATGTAAGAATAGAAATTTGGTTTTCAAGTATCTAGTCACTGAACGATTTGAAATATTCTATGTTAAATGTTTAAGATTTCTAAGTTCTTATTATATTTTAATGTATTAAAGTTTTCGATTAATTTTAGTTTCAAATTAATTTTTTAATACTTATCTATCTTTATTTATGGGTTGAGAAATATTTTTATAGACAAACAAAAAATTAAAGACGTATTGAAATCTAAAATCGATTTTTTACAAATAATTTCTGTTTCATCATCGAGAAAAAAAATATAAACGAAAAATATCAGTTTGCACTTTCTAAAAGTGAGCTGCTACATAAATTGACAATTTGCCAATTTGTCTATCTACTTTTATTGAGAGGATGAACAGTATTCAAGATAAAAATTTTGTAAATGACGAAAAACTAAGATGTTGATAGTTATAAAATTGTTTTAAAAATAAATATTTTACATAATCATAATCCTATTTATTCTTCAAACTAACCCTTTTTCACAATTCCAAAGCCTTCACAAAATTCCGCAAAATACTTAAAATACCACTCATCAAACCTCTCTCCAGAATTTCAAAAAATACCTAAAATACCACCACGCGCGGCTCTTAATTACTTGCATACAAAAAGCCCCAACCCCTCCACCTTCATACCCCTTATAAAAAGCCCCTTCGTAATAAAGAGCCTTCCCGCAGGAATCGAACTCCATTATACCCCTCTCCTCCATCGCCTCTCGATGACGTGCTCTCGAATTCTTCAAAAACGCAATCAACCACCCCGAGAGCGCTAAAAATAAAAGCCAGCAGTCCAGCCGCTAAGCTCGGCGAGCTTGCGTCAGCAGAAAAAAAGAAGCGGCGCATCGAGTGGGGGCGGCTTAAAACGAAGCCAATTCGGCGGAAATGCCGTCATCTGCCGTATAGGGTAGGGGAGGCGCGGCGACGTGCCAGGGCTCGCCTGCGAAGGAATGCGATTATTACATTGCTCGCAGTGGACATATTGCCGGCGTCGATATCGGAATGCCTTCGATTCGCGTCTCTCGCGCGAGCGGGTTATTAGATACGCGCGCGCCGCTGCAGTCGTTTGGCTGCAGGCTGCCGATACGCCGTGCTTCGACTCTCTAATTATAGCCGTGAAATAATGCGGCGCGAGGATATGCGAGCAGCGGGCTTGGAATCGCGGAGAGAAGAGCCGGAGCTGACGGAGCGCGGCGTGAATTTTGGATTTTTGCGGTGGCTGCTGGTTTGGGTGGTGGTGGAAGGGTGAAGGGAATTTTTTTATGGGTGGGTGTTTTGTTGGGGGCGGGAATGCAGAGGACATCTACGGTGCTGGTTATGATGTATTGATGTGGACTAGGAGAGATATTCAGAGAAAATTGTATCTTTGCTTGATATTGAGTTACTTATTTATATGTAGGGTGTAATGGTGATATCGTAAATAACAATAAGGAAATCATAAATAATAACGTTTAAAGTTTACGCGGTATTCATCACACTTTAGCAAAATTCACACTTAATGCGATATGAATTTTAATAAATTATAAATTTTAAATAAATTTCGGTATAAGGTGTGAAAAAATCTTCGGATGAACACTTCAACTTTTAGAGAGTAAGGACACATGTTTACATGTAAAGTATAAATTAGTTTACAGCGAACCGAACAAATAAGAATCGATCATTAGTTTGAGAAAAAATTATCAGCCTCTTACGGCTAATGCGTGGGATCATCCTGTATAAAAATCTTGACCGAGTTTATCAAGAGTTTACCCAGGAAGAAAATCAAGACTATTCTCATATCCTGCGTCTTTTCTTAGAGCTGCCTATGGTATATCCCTCTTAAGCCCTATCCAATTCCTGTAAGCTTTATCCAAAATCTGAAAAAGATTATGCTCCTCGTCCTTAGCGATTTTTTAACAATGCCATGAGCTACCCGATCAAACTTTGTATGTATAAACCGGTTTTATGCCCTAATCAAATTATTGGAAACTTTAAGTAAGTGTTACAAAGTTTCATTGTTACATTCTTTCGAATATTATAATTATATATTATTTTGCACATAAATATTCATTTTGAAGAACAGCGCACATTTTTTTAAAAATTAACGTAAATTATAATACTTAATAGTATATCGAAGTATTCCTGTTAACGCATACTCAATCACGCTCAAATTCCTTTACCATAAAAAACCGATAATACAATCGTGTAATAACATTTGCGCACAGACCAACCCACCACCAATCCACCTCTACCAACACAAAACGAATCCGACTTTCGAATCCCTAATATTAGGTCCTTCGCTCTCTCTTTCCTTTTTCCTTCCAAAATATCCCGCATTTTCGTTTCATCGGTCCACTCTCCCCCGGAGTTTAATTTTTGACCTCACGAGTGCGTGCGAGCCTTTAATCATCGGCCTCGGCGTGATCAAACTTTCGACGCGACAAATTAGAAAATACAAATTCCCGGGGCCGAATATCGGCGGACTTGACGCGGCGACAAGCTGATGAGTGCTTTTCACGCGCGACCCCGCAAGTACAGAGCGATCGAGTTGCGCGCACTCCGAATCGAAAAAAAAAGTTTGATCGGATTTTGCGCGCGGGAATAAAAGGGGAGTCGCGAAGGGAGAAAATTAAGTGAAAATTGGACTTCTGATGGCGGTTTTAGATTGCTTTGGAAACGCGGCAGAGCCAGTTTTGTTTTATGACTTTTTAGCTCGGACTGACTGAGATTTTGATTTTTTTTTTCTCGTTTTTTCTTTCGGGCTCCCTTTCTCGGATAGGAACTGAATTACATTTTTTTTTCGTCAGTGGAATGAAGGTTTGCGCTTTAATTTTGAAAATTTCCGCTGAGTGGAAGTGCAATTTGTTCGAATTTAAACGCATTTAATTGGACATTACATAAAGAGGGCTCTTTAGAAAATTTTACAAATGATGAAAATGGTGTTTTTATAACGCATATAAACCTCGGCGAATAACAAGAGTAGCTTTATTTTAACGAATGTAAATTGCTAATTTACATAATATTATAAACATTACTTGCATAGTGAAAATTTATGTTTTTTAATGATAAAATTTTACATAAAATATTAATAATAGCATCGATAATTACGCAGCAATTTGCGAATTTTTATAAAACTTTTAATTATTTTAACGATAAAATTGTACACAGTAATGGAGTGAAATTATAATAATTACAAACTTTGAGTCAAACCATTATGTTAAATACAAAAATTGAGATGATGTATAAAATATCCGGTAGTTATTGTTTGTATTGCATTAAACCAGAATGTTTATCCATCAAATTACGTTAAAAGTCAATTAAAAACATACTTTAAATGAACAACGAAAGTGCTTAATACGATTTTCGCGTATCGCCTTCATTTTGTATGATTTAATTAACAACGCATCAAGCGAAATAAAAAAAAAATTTTGTTAAGCTCGAATCAAATCATTCCGGCCACAGCCAAACACAAATCTCCAACTTTCTCGACCCCAAAAAATCAAACGCGAAATCCCAAAAACCTATAACCACCCCCGCAACGCCGCCACCTTTCCATCCCGCCTCCCAGCGCAAGAAAGTTGAAAAGTCGCATAATGACGTGCGCCACGCGGCGGTCGCCGATTTTCCAGCCCAGCTGTAAAATATAATCTTCAGCTTCCGCTTTTCGGACACAAAAGAAGACATCGCCACGCTCGCCGGATCTCGCCTGTCTTACTTCATTTGGGCGGCTGCCTTAGACTTTGTTTGCGCGCCGCGGGGCCATTTTTGCGCGCCTTCGACTTCCCGGCATTGTGCAGCCAGCAACGGCAGCCGCGGTTTTGACGCGGCGCCAGAGCGATCCGACTTTTCCGGCTGTCGGTTAGGGGCGAGATTTCGCGCGCGCGAGCTCGACGATTCCTTTGTTGGATTTTCAATGAGAGAGGCCTATTATGCGCCTCTCTCGAGCTCGAATGCTTTTCGCGGATTGTTGATTCGAGGTGGCGGTGCGGGAGGCTTTTTTTTAAACAAGTGAGTTTTCGGTTGTGATGGTGAGGGGTTGATCGATATTGTAAGAACGTTCTGTTGGTGGAGTGAGGCCTTTTGTTTTTTGAAGTATTATTTTCGTGAACTTATAATTACGTGAGGATCTTTAAATAATTGTTTGGTTAGTTAAAAGAATTGTTTATATTTTGATTTCTGTATCTATTTGCCAAAGGTTTTTGAATCAAACGATTCGTCAATTCAGACCAGACCGCGCTAAAAGTACACCTTGTGAGTAGTTCTACAGACCTATTGAAGTACTTTTTGAAAAAAAAAGAATATTAATGGACTCATTTGTGTTCAAATTGATAGTGAGAAAGTTAATTTTAATATTAATTGTTTTTTCAGAAAATAGCGGTACTTACAAAATGTATTTTAAACTCGATCTTCACAGATCCCAAAATATAAGTTTGTAACAATCAGCAGTATTAGAGACTTAGAGCACATTATAAACCATTTATTTGTTAAAATAATGTAGGTGCGTAAATTATATTTTAATATTTTTTAAAGTAATAAATATTTTATTTACTATTAAAGAATTTAATTCAGTCTGGCAACTTTGTAAAAGTTTACTGGTCGTATTCATATAAAAACAGTGACCTATATATTTTATGTTATTTTTTTTTAGTGTTTTAATCATTTATTTTATATCACATGATTTATTTTGTAGGAAACTACTTAGTTAATATAAAAAATAACGAGTTCTTTTTACCGGTTAGTAACACTAACTATCGCATAGCTATAAATTCCAAATCGAAATCAATAGCACTCCAATAATTATTATTATGATCCGGGCTAAATATTTCTTGCTAATAATAAATTAAATTCCTTCATTCTCCCAAAGAAATTTAATTCATACCTGACTACTCGAATAATTACGAAAAAAAAAAATTAATTAAACGCCATTAAAAATTTCAAAAACTCTAAAGACTTCAATAAATTAACACCCGCAAGTCGTGCAATCCTTCCGCTCTATAAAATCCAGCAACGCATATTTCAGTCGCATAAATTTACGAAAAAGTAAAACACAGAGCGAAAGAACGCAAGCAGCGAGCGCGCGGGTCAAAGAAAATATTTTTGCTATGCAGATAAGTAAAGAGCCCGCGCGTACGCACATGCAGCCGCAACACAGGCGACTTAACACGCGCGAGCCATAATATTTTCATGCATTACGCACGCGAGAATCGCTTTGATGGGTAAATAAATTTCGCGGCGCGCTCGCTAAAAAATTTAATAAACTTTCTCGCTCCCGCGCCTCTCTCTCTTGGGGGGAAAAATTCTGTGCGCTGAAAAAACATTCGCGCGTCGCTTCCGGTTGAATATTTTAGCCGGGGAGTCGCTAAATAACTTTCGAGCTTTTAGACGCGCGCGAACGAGCGAGTCTACGTTTTAAGAAAGTGAAAAACCGGTGTTCCTTTATGGGAATATGGAGCAATCGTTTTGTTTGCGATCAGTGGGTTAAATAAGCGCACAGGTTTTTGAATTGCAAGTTTTTCAAGCTTTTTGTTCATTTGGAGGTTTAGTTTGTTCCTTGTAAACACGATTTTCCCGGCAGCATTCTATTATGAACGATAATGAAATACATGAAGAACAGCTGTTCAAAGTTTAAGAGATTCAAATTAATGTATTATGCGGCAAACCTTAATATATTTTAATATTTTCAATTTTTTAAGAGAATAGGTTTGCTAAATAAAAGATCAATAATTTATACTCGTACAAGTTTGTATAATTATTCTTTACTTATTTCATAACTACTCATAGCAGACCAAATGATCAGAAACCTTGAGATAGTCTTATAATCTACGTACACGTGCACTTATTCAATGCTGCGCATCGCAAACAAAACGAACGCTCTGAATTCCCAGCGCGTGCTTCCCACAAAAAAAATCAACTCAACTTAATTATTCTTGATAATAATTTAAACTAATTAATTATAGATATTAAATACATTGTAATTATTAATTAATAAATTAAAACTATTTAATTAATTAATAAGTTTATACACACTTTGTTTCGTTTAAAATCATAGAAGATAATTAAGTAGTTTTAATTATTAATAACAACAAACAATTAATTCGACTTTAATTGTGCACTGCTTATAAACATCACAAAAAATTTCCTCGTTTTAAAATCACCCCTATCATCTCTCCTATCAGCAACGTTCAACTGAAATTCTATCCGTCCAGAAGAAAAATAATTAGTCTCTTTTTTTTTGCTCAAAAAATTTCCAAGAGTAATTCCTGGAGTGCCCTAAATAAAAGTGCCTCCTCTCATCTCTCGACGTCGTCGCTGCGCACTCTAGGTGGGCCCTCTCGAGACGCTAGCTATCTACGCATGCAAGTGCGTGTCATCCTGTAAAAGAAAAAAAAAATCTGCAAGCTAAGTCCATTAGATGCTTTGTCGGCCGCTTCTTTTGCACTTGATAATGAAACGCACGCGCGAGGATAGGAGAGCTAGGAAGATGAGGAAATTAGCTGGGGCTGAAAGAGTGAATGAGAAAGAAACGAGGAGAAGAGTCAACGCTTTCTTGCGAGCCTTTCTTTGTTCGAGCCTGATGCATGTTAAATCGTGGCTGTAATGGCTTGCACGAGATGTGCGACAATTGCACAGAGAAATAGTGAATATCGTTTTAATTCCGTTTTAAAAGTTATAAAGTTGGTTTTCTTCTATGATTGGTTTGATAAATTTTCTTTTATGTAATAAAGAGAATAGTCGGGGAATGTTTTTAATTAATAAGTACTTTTTATATTCAATAGATCTTACATTTACTTATAAAAATCTCGATATCTAATTTTTATCTATTTACATGATAAACCTGAAAAAATAGTAGTTTTCGTAACATAAGGGTGTAAAGTTTCACAGCCACGTGTGATTGCCGTGCACTTGGGTCGGCGAAACTCATAAGTTCGAGACATCTTGCAATTTTGGATTAAAATCGGCAAACGATAATCTCGAATGGGATTTTTACATAATGGACAATTGACAGTGTGCTATAAACATATATATTACTCAACCGCATATTACAGATAAAACAAGATGTATGCAAAAAATTGATAATGAAATATTATTAGCATAAAATGATAAGATCTCGCTATATAACAGCACGATCAGGTGTATATATGTCTGAAAAAATCCAAACAAGTAAAGGATTAATAGGAATGTCGATTTAAGGTAAGTATCGAAAGTGAGGTACCTTTTACACAAGGAGTATCAGAATCGAGCGTGTTATATACTCTAATTTTTGCTTTATGTAATGATTAATAATTCTAATAATATAAAAAATTATTACTGTTTGTTTAATATTGTTAATAATTTTATAAAGAATATAGGAAGATTCTTCCAAAATTGAAAGAAAATATTTATTTTATTTCATTTAAATCTTGTATTTTATCAAATACATTATTAAATATTGTTATTATTCTTTTTATACTGTAATATTATTTAGAACCGTGGTACTATGATTAATGATACCTTAAGTATATAATAATTAAATTTAACATTACACGGACCAATCACAAGGCGTTTATTTTGGTTTAACAACATCTCGTTATGATTTTCGTATATAGGGGGGGAAAAGGGAGAGAAGAGGCTACAATTTTTAATGAAATTGAACTAACGTCTTGATTTGTTAAAAATCGTACAATTTATTTCCTTTTATTTTTATACGTATATAGAAAACTATAGAAAAAGCACAAATTTTTAACTACAAAAATTATGTACTGTAAATGACAATTTTCTGATCGATTCTAGAATTCATGTGAAACGAGATTTTTGTTCTACTTAAACATTATGCTCTCAGGAACCTGAATTATGAACGTTAAAACCGTTATAACTGTTATTTTTACATATTTTTAATTTTAGATCCATTTTCGTGTAATTAGCTCCTTAAGTATTATTTTATATACTTTGTATATTTTATTTTCTAGTATGGCGCGTTCCAGATACTTTTTATTATTTTTGCTCTTGATTTTTTTACAACAAAGAACATCAAAAGCACAAACCAATGAATTAGCTCCAGGATTAAATAATTTGGGGGATATACATAATATTATTACTGCTGGAGTAAAATTAGTTTATATGTTTAATAAGATCGGAAAGGAATTAAACCCTGATCTGATTTATGAAAGTATCAAAGCTGTAAATAAAAAATTAGATGCTCTTTCAAGTGATTTATCTCGGTTTCAATCTTTACTATTTGAAAAGTTAGATAATATACAAAGAAAAAATGATTTAAAGGATAAAATGTCCCAGTTGGTTGATAAAATAAATACACTAGACAGTTATTACAATGAGTATGTGGACCAACAAGATCCTCAGAAAAGAGTTTTACAAGCTGACAGAGATGAACTTGTTCGAAAAATAAAAACGCTTGATCATGATGGAATAAAGAGATTACTTGATACTCTCAAAGAAGTGTTAGTGGATCAGTATTTGGGCAACCAACATCCTCTTATACAATTATTAGCTGACAAAAGATTGGTATGTATATTATGTGCATATCTATTTTTTATTATTATCTATTTAACGACAAACATTAGAACAAAATTGTGCAAAAGCACAAGTCAAAAAAATCAAATCTAAAAAACTACTGTTTTAATTTTGTTTACTTATCTGTATTTTGTCTGTCTTGTTAAAAAAATGAAAATTTCTTTTATTGTTTTAGAAAAATACATTTGTATAAATACATTTAACATTATTCTTATATTCTTTTAGGATTCTGAATTAATGTGTCGAGCAAGACAATCAGCCCAGCAAATTATTTATAATCTTTATAAAAAAATCGCACTCTCCGAAATTCAAGGACACGTACTCTTGTCATATGCCACTAGAATTCAAAGAATAAAGGAAGGATGTATTAATTGCGTATCTCGTGGTGTTAAATGAGTCGTGGCGCATATAGCGGACTGACAATTCAATAGTCAAATCGCAGTTGGTGCAATTATTATATCAAATAGGCAACGCTTGCCAATCGCCGACGATGTATGGTAAACGTAATAGTTCTGCATGTGTTGTTTTCGAGCTTCTTCGTATTTTTTCTCAATATGATTTATGTAGTTAAAATCTAAAAAATTGATAAGCGAAAAATCTTTTTTTCATAGTTTTAATCGTAATTAATCTCAAATATCTTTTATAGGGGATGAAAAAAGTGTTAATGAGGAACTTCCAACAGATTCAATGAATAAAAGATTGACTGCGATTCATTCAAAAGTTAAAGAATTACTTCAATCGACAGGTCGGGGAGTATACAAATGTGATCCAGATGAACATATTATAGGTACAGTAGATATCAGTAAACAGAAAAAGGATGATCTTCATAATTTTGTTTAATAATGATAATTATTTTTATAATTATTAATTTAAAGATCGCACTTACACAAAGTTTGGACCTGTATTACAAGGTTATCTTGTACAAGAGGAGGATACGACTTTTAAAGTTAAAAGTCGAACTGACAGTGCATGTTGGTATGAATGTAAAGATAAAGGCGTAGTTCAAATTAATACTGATACTAAGCGTCATCGGCTCGATAAGTTGACGGAGAAACAAAGAATGTGTAACGGCAATTTACGAGATTGTTCATTCATATCTCCACAACTAAATATATGTTTTTCAGTAAGTTCTTCAGGGATGTTAATAATATACAAATACTATTAACAAAACGCCTAAAATAAGCACTAGAATAATCAAACATTTTAATGCTTGTTAATATGAATTTAATTCTAATTTTTAAAACTCTTATCTTAATCAAACTCACGTTTTTAACAAAATTGTTTGGATCTCATGGTAAATAAAATATAGTTGGATACTTTTGTGTAAATTAATTATTTACCTCGTGCGATTTTTTCAACGCTTTATTCAAGCGAAAATCGTCGTACAAAGTAAATAATTAACTTCCATGCCAGTATTGAATGATATTATTCTATAATTTAATTAAGTAAGCTAATATTTAATTATATCCATTACTTGATTTTAATGAAACTATGTTTTTAAATCCCAACATCCGACTATCGCTTTTTTAAGAGAAAAAACAACTATTGTATATCTAACATTTATTTTAAAACGTAATGCTTCAAATTCATCTTTTTTATTGTTAATATTTTAATTTTGCAATTTTTAATAGTTATTAGATTAACAATTTTTTCCATGTATATGCAATAAATTATTTTATTTATTTAGTAAATAATTAACAGAATGACAATGAAGCCTTCACCACAATCATATAGTTAATAATTAATTTATAATTTAGGACAAAGAAAAAGGTGGCCGCATGTATGACTTTATAAAAACAAAAGATGATGACTTCCTTGGTCCATCAAAACGTTGTAACTCCAGTACGTACTTCAGAAAACAAACTGGAGATGATATACTTGGGGTATTTCCTATATGCGATTACTGTTTTTGCACGTGTGACGAGAGTAAACAAGAACCTCAACATGGAAATTATGGAAATAATCGCTTTGGCGATATTCGAGAGATCAGTTTATTAGACTTTACATCTGACGCGAATAAAAATTTGTAAGCAAAACTATAAATTTAATATTTTTTAATACAGAAATGTTGTTAATGTTTGACTTCTCACGCATAACTATACTTTACAGCGTTGTAACAGGTTTTCGATTTGAATTTATATTGGCCCATCGTTTGATTATTCGGATAAAACAGGGAGAGTTATTACCGAATGGGACAATTGGTAGAGAAAAATGGGATGATCTGGGGCAAACACACGGAAGATCCATTGATCGCAATTCGCCTTTTTATAAAATAACGTATGATCAACGAACAATTTTGCTGGATGACTTGGAAGCACCCGCTAACCACGTTCTCACGGGGATGAAATTTGAAAAAGTTGGAAATTCTACACAACTGAAGATTTGTGTAACACCATTCGATTTTGCAACTGGTAAACTTGAGCCAGAAAAATCTTATTGGCATATGAACGAGAAACCTCCTAAAATGCCACATAGGTAAGTTACGAAATCATTTTCAACAATTATTTAATGATTGCATAAAAATTTGTATTTTTTCTTTTTAGATATGAACTTGTCCTCAATAATACAGATATACCAACAAGTTTTACAAACGAACCTGATTCGCAAAATAATCAGTATTTAACTATAACCTTAACTGATAAAGATAAAGATCTAAGTCAAAATCTTGTGCCTTTTATTGATCTTCAGACTGTCGAGCATAGACCTCCTGTAGCACTTTCCGGTGCAGGGTTAATTCACAAAGGTACAACAAACTCAGGAGGCTTTTTAGCTTTAAAATTGTTGACATATAATTTCTATAACAATATCTACCCAAAGGAAAGAGATACGTATTACGTACAATAGTATTAGATACATATATAAGTAATAAAAAGTATCAAAATAATAATTTGCTTAATACGAGGATTAGCCAGGAATAAGGTCAATTATATAAAAATATTGTAAGTTAAACTATTAATTAGTTAATAAGAAAAATTCATTTATGTATTATTATTCATTTGACATATCGAGTTGTAAAATATAAGTTCTTCTACTTTCATCACAAAATTTCATGATAAGCTTTTGTACCCAAACAGTACTTTATAATAACTTGGAATAAATTAATAATTAAAAACAATGGATTATTTAATTTACAAAAAAAATATTATAGAAAATTAATTGCTTCTAGCGAAATATTCCTCGCTCATAATGTCACTCGGTTACACTTATATGTATTAACTTTATAATAATTAATTTATTTTATTATATATGCGGAATATATCCTTTTGAATATTAAAGGGTGCGGCAGCGCCCTTGATGGCAAGTATGTGCAGCGATCTTTTGGGCGTTGAATTCTTTTACAATCTCTACCCAAAGGAAAGAGATGTATTTTATATATATAAATAATAAAAACTATCAAAATACCCTACTAAGAAATGATTCCATTTAATGGCTAGTTAATACCTAGTAAAAATGGATTCAATTCTATTTCTTAACCTATAACCATTTTAAATGGGTAAACACGTGCTATGGGGTCGCCAGTTTACCTCCCGAGTTGCATATGCTACTTTTTGCAACACCTAGGGTAAAAGTGCCACATTCAATTTCCGGCGCCGGGAAATAATGTGGTACTTTTACCCAAGGTGTTGCAAAAAATTTATTTATTATTCATTTGACGTATAGAGTTTTAACTTATAATTCTCCCTTATAAACTTATAATTCTGCCCTTATAACCCTCGCTTCGCTCGTGCAGTAAACTCACCCACGGGAATAATCCTCAATTTTATTTCCTTGTTGCATAATGTGTGTACTATTATTTGCATCCAGCTTTAAAACTTTTGTATATATATTCACTTTACGAAATTATCTATTATTTTAAAAAATTGAACATATTTTAGAAAGGAAATGAGTTTTATGATAGGCCGATACGGCAGATGGCTTAAGCGATGGATGGATAATAATCGTAAAACATTAACAAAAATGTTTTTAACTCTTAATTTAATTAAGAAGAACGTCGCCATGCCTTCTGCAAAAGCCAAAGTTTATATAGAAATTTTCTTTTTATATTGTATGTAAATGTCGAAATATGTTAAATTTATAAACAGCGAATTTAACTATTAATCTATCTCGTTACATTCGCCGATGCCTTAGCGAATATATCTCCCACGTATTAGTATTCTGAAAATTCTACCACTTACAATACAACAAAAACTCACATTAAAAACAAATATTTTCCTACTTGTTCTAATCTCAACAAAAAACCCTCGAAACACACTCTTTAAAAGCGCGCGTTATTTCTTTATCGCTCGCAGCACAAAGACGCGCGGACACCCAAGAGCCATCAAACTCTTTAAAGTCCCGCGACAGGCGCGCGCGCTCGGCGAGCTATACGTAGTCGACAAAAAGAGTGCAGAGACAGCTCTATTTGTAAAAGCTCGGAGCCCGCAAAGTAGTGTACACACGCGGCAAAAAACGGCCGCGCTCTTCCGGCTCTTTCGGCAGGCGTCGAGTTTATTTTCGGCTTCAACCCCATCGATAATCAAAACAAACGCAGGCGTCAAAGCAAGCACGATGGCTCGCCTGCTAAATGAATATCATTATGCGTTGCGGCGGCGTAGATGTTATGCGTCGCGGGACAGCGAGGATCGAAAGTTTGAGCGAAAAAAAGTGTTTCGGGGCTTCTCTTAGCAATTAAATATTTATATTGTGTTAAATTAAAATTTATTAATTTATTTCGATTTTTTTGAAGAGTAACACTGTTTGAAGGATTTAAGTTATATTTGCTTTAGCAAATAATTGTTTAATTCTTGCGCATAAAAATTTGTTTAAAATATTTTTTATTTATTACCTAAGAAATTTTACTTTTAAATTTTAGAATCCTTTATTTTATCAGGTTAAAGCTAATTATTTTTATGAAAAAAATGATAAAATGATTTCCAAAGTTTTATTTTATGTAACAGATAGCTTAAGGGGATGTGAAGCATAATTTGTGCCGACCTATTTTTTGAAGCCTCTTGTTTACTATTAAAAAATGCATATGTGAAACCAGCACATCATTGCCCTGCGTAATAATATACTGTGTTTACGTGCAAAATTTCAAGTAAATATACAAAAATCTCTAAAAATAGAATTAAAAGGAAATTGATTTTCAAAATATCTTTACAATGCCATTTATATTCGTCTTAACATTATAATTTCATATTTTGCATGTTTACAGAGTGAATCATTACAGAAGGCTTCTTTAACAGAATAAAAATTTTAAATTTGATTCAAACCTTAATAAACATAATAATAACAACTGACCGAAACGCACAGTCTCACAAGCTATCCTATCCTAAACCAATCCAGCCAGCATCCAGTCACCCTGGACGAGTAACTCACATTATCAGATATCCAGTACTCCCCAAAAATTGAGAAAATTAAACTAGCAGCCCTCTACAGAACAACGACCCCGAGTCTCAACTCTACATTACATTTCCCTCCTCAAGAAATCCTCTTGTCTTCTCTCTCTCCCTCCGAGATGTCGCAAGGCCCTCTCAACATGCTTTATTTGTACAGACGCGCACACGACGGTAGCCGTTCTTTTTATTTTATGAATGAGCACATCGTTGCTCTATATAAGTATATGCAGTCGGCGCGCAGTTTTGTGTTTTATTTCGCGCGTTCCGGCAAATTTCGAACGCGCGGCCTTTTTGAGGCGGCGCTTTGCAGGCTGGAGTGTCGCCTGATGAATATGAATGAAGAGCAGGGTGAGCTTTGTTTTTGGCCGGTGTTTTGTCGTTTAGTTGCGGGGATGGTTTATTATTCGTTTGAGCTTTGTTGGAGACGTCATTGAGTCGTGGTTTAAAATTAGGAGCTTTTTTATGGGCTTGACGTGACGTTATAGGGCTTTGCTCTATTTTCCCTGAAATTCGTTAGATTAAAAGTTTAAGCGAATACTATAGAAACATGTTGAGGCAATTCGGGTCATTGGTAACTATTTTAAAAGAACGCATGTTTTCAGTATTAAACGAATCCTCTTACTACCAGATTTTCCGGAATATTTTGAAAATGCTTTTATCCGAGCACTCAAAAGCTACACTGGGCCAATCGTGCTACATCATTTCAAAAGATCAAAGTTTAAAAGTTTTACAAAAGTGCTCTGTAATGAATACTGTAGAAAATGTATTCTATTTAGGTTGTTTGGCTATTTGGTTAAAATACTACTGGTTGTAATTTCATTTCAACAAATTGAAAAGAATTCTTTTTTTAATTTTTTCAAAAAAATTTTAGATTATACAATTTACGTTATTACCTATTATGAAAGGAAGGTCCAAAATTCTGGTTAAAATAATAATGTCATTATAATTCACACAAGGCTAATTACAACTTTTAATACTTTCCTACCTACTAAATATGAACTTAAATCTCACGCAACTCATAAAAATCCATCAATTAATACTGCATAATAATTTTAAAAAATTCAATCAAAAATCTCCTTGTAATTATTCAATAAAAACAACTATTTGACAATAACAATCAGTGCCGCCAAAAAAATCAAGAACATCTAGAGAAGAAATCACGCAGCTCCCCCCATCTGTCAAACCATCCGTGACGCGCGTAAGCAGCCGGTAAATCCCGGGGAGCAGTGCATCATACACTAGAAATGGCAGGACAAGCGCCGAACAATGCGCGCAAAAAAGCCCGAGCAAAAAGGCCGAAACTATTCGGTAACCGAACATTGAAAGGTTCTCTTAGCGCTAGCTCTCGCACCCGTTCAACCACCCACAGCCGCACACGTACACGTACATACGGCGTGTGAACTATGCGCGAAATTTCGAGCACCAGCCCCGTGGTTCCACTCGTCGGCTTAAGCTGGCTTTCCCCGCATTTTCCGACAGCGTTGAGAGAGAAAGAGAAAGAGAGAGTAGATAGTGGTGTGGACTTTTTTTTTAACGATACGTACGGTAATTGGAGGGATTTGATTTTTTTGTATTTTTTTTCTGAGGGGACTTTTGGGGTGGGTGCTCTTGATGATGGTGGAAATGTAAACTTTGGCGGACCACTTTGACTTTTAGGAGGATTTGCAAAGTTGGGCCGAGTTGTAACGAAATTTTGGCTCTCGGCTGGCGAATCTTGGCGCGAAGGAGGTTGGTTAATTTAATTAGGACGGGACTGAGTAAATTTTAATGGGCTTTATTGTATTAAAATTTTAACTTTGGGCATTATGATTTTACAGCTTTATATTTGATGATTTTCGAGTGTTTTTGTTTTGCTTTTAACAAGATTTAAGATTCTGGAAGATCGTGAGTGTTGGTATTAATGAAGATTCAAAGCGAAAGTTTTGCGTTAAAAAACTTTATATTGATTTTTCGTATTTAGAGCTTTATTCAGTCATTGAATATGAATTTTTAAGAAAACTATTTCAATAATATATGTGTAGCTATATAGCTTATATTTTTTTAAATTTAACTTTTCTAAGAAAAATTATTTAAAAAATTGTATAATAAATTAATATAGTATTAACATCTTCTGTACATTTTTTATTGCTATTTCACATTCTGGAATGTATCTACTTCCTTTATGTGAACATAGTAACATACAGGCGTACTTCAAATTTTGCTACAAATTAGTTCTGATGTAATGAAGTGAAGCAGCAGTGCTCTCGCATGAGAAAATCCGGCATTCTATTGCTGCCTTCAGCATTGGGCGGAAAGAGATAAAAGAGAAAATGATTAATTTTGTAAATTTCAGCATCATTATACATTTTTAATACAATTTAAACTATTTAAGTTATCTACGTATTATGGTAAAGCTGCGTATATTTAGACCTGACTGATAAGGAAAAGATTTATGTTCTCGCCGATTTTAATGTCGAATTTTGTATACATAACTTCGATGTTAATGATTATTCTAATTCGAATATTTCGGTTGAAATCAATCTTAATTTTTGGAGAATATGGATTGTCTACATTAAGAAAAGCCACGGCTTCAGCTCCTCCCGTCAACGTCGTGGGTCCAACTCGATCTTTAAAATAATCGGGAAAACTGGGATTCTTAGGTGAGAAAATCCTTTTAGCTATAGGACAGATGAAGTTTCGTTTATAACGAAATTAAGATTCCAATAAGTCATGTGGTCCATTAAATTTTCTCCAACTTCCTTTGAATCGTGTATTACGCCGATTCCCACGTCATTCAAGTGCTTAGCTGGTCCAACCCCAGACAACATCAAAAGCTTTGGTGAATTTATATCTCCAGCACAGATTATTATTTCTTTTTTAGCTCGCACTTCAATAGTTTTAAAGTTTTTTTGAAATCTTACGCCATAAGCTTATTTTGTTTGCGGATTAATTAGTACCTTGGTAACGAAACTTTTTTGTGTTACAAATAAATTCTTTCGATTTTTAATTGGAGATAAGCACGATTAGCGGACCATCTTTCTCCGTTTTTTATCGTCGACTGAAGATAAGAAAATCCAGTTTGATGTTCACCATTATAATCAATAATACTGAAGTTCAATTCCTTGGCAGCTTCGATAAACGCGGTTGATATATCAGAATGATACGGTGGCCAGCCAATATTAACTGGTCCACCTTTATTATGGTATTTTTCATTATAAGGAATATTAGGAACTTCAAAGTTTTCTAATTTCTTGAAATATTTCAGAACGTCTTCATAGGCCCAAGCTTCGTTGCCATTTGCTGCAAGTTTATCATAATCCATTCTATTGCCTCTAGTAGCTATCACGGCATTAATGACACTGGTTCCTCCCAATACTTTTCCTTGAGGATACACGCACTGATTCTTTATCATTCCTCGGCAATAACTGTCAGAAGGCTCCACTTTGTAGTTCCAATATTGATACTTTTGATGAATTGCAAGTAAAAGGCTAGCAACGGTACATCGTATATTAGTTCTTCTGTACCTCTGGCGTCAATTAAAAGAACATTTATATCTGATACTTCGGTCAATCTATGAGCGAGAGCAGCCCCTAAACTTCCTGCACCAACGATTATGAAATCATATTCATCCTTGTGAGATGGTGTCATATCATCGAGCTCTTCATTTCTAAACTTAATTACATCTGCTAAATACTTCAATCCCCAAAATTTAAAATTTTCCAAGCCCGCTAGTAGAGTCATGTTTTGATTTTGCGAATACTTGTCGTGGAATCCCATACACGAGGAAATTATAAAAAGAAAAAGTATGAACGAAACCATTGTAAAATAAACTTTACTTAACATGATATTTTTTTATAAAAGTTTGTAGTATATTCATTTGGGAGCATATTTGTAAGTGGAAGTTGTGACTTTTTGCACTTATACTAATGTAAAACTTTAAATCTTAACAAAAATTGTACATAAATCATATCTGAAAAGAAAATATTTTTATAAATTATAAACGAACTTGTAGAAGTTTTGTTAATAATTATTATTAAAATTCACAAACACGTATACATAATTAAAATTGATGAAAACGTGACTTACTTGAGTCATTAGCGGATAAGCTTTTACTGCTAAGTAAACAAAAAACAATCGTTTTTGACTAATAAGTTTCGCTAACTTTATTAACTTTACATGTGTTTTGCGTTTAAAAGTTATTTTTGTAAACACCTTTCAGCAAATCATGATCGTCTACATAACCAGTATGTTTATTTTATTTAACAGTCATAGTAGCATTCATACTTTTTAGTACAATACAAATGACTGACAGATCAGTTCCACCGAACCTGTAAAAATATAATTTTCTCGAAAATTCTTCTTTTTAAGAGTCTTTGATTTATTGTTTGAATTTATAAATTTAATTATGTTAGCATTATTATGACCATTACTTAAATTAAAAAATTCATGCATCAGTTTAAACATATTATTTAAATTATAAAAAGTAAACAATTGGTAAAGGATCCATACCAACGGTTTTACATTCATGCAGAGTTTTGCATAAGTCGAACCGCTATATCTAGATATTACACACACTCAAAATATTATTAAATTGTCCAAACTGACAAATACTCTGCATCCGGATAATCTTATAATCGCATCGCACAAAAGTACATGAAAAACGATCTCCATTCAAGGAAAATACTTTTATTTAATATCAATATTTTCCCGATCGCGGCGGAGCACTCGGATCTCTCTAATCATACAGAGTAGATGCACGAATTTCATCGGGAATTTCTTCCTCCCGTGGAAATAAAAAAAAATAAATCGAGATAAGCATCAGCCTTCGAGCTCACGATATTGATCAAGTAAGTCCCGGCCGAGTGTTTGCGCGGAGCGCCGAGCCAAAAATATAAGAAAACATAGGAGCTCCCGTTACGGCGAAAAGAAAATAAAGGGCTTCCCCCCTTTTTTTCGACTCCGCTTCTTAGGCTTTGATCGAAACTTACGACCTGGAGCACGTGTCGCTCTCTTTTGTAGCTATATTCCGCTTCTAAAGCACGCGGGCGCCTGTGCCAAACGGCTTTGTTTTTCTTCGCCCCGCCGGATGTCGCGCTGGAAATTGATAAACAGTAACTACCTTACCGATACCTCTAAAAATCCCGAAATCCCAATATACACATTTCAAAAACGTGAAAAACTAAAATTTCCCCAACCAGTCGCGGAAAGCATTTCCAAAAACCCAACCCACCGGCAGCTCAAAACTCAGCAGTAGCAGTCGACTAACCCGACCGACAATCGAGCTTTCAACAAATTCTCAAAAAGCCGCTATAGCAGCGCGCAAATTCTGTTTGTATCCCAACTAAAAGTGCAGCCTTGCCCGAACAGGCCGCATTACGCTATCCGACCCGACTGCGCTCTGCAATATGATTTTTAACTCTCCCTCTCTCTAGTAAGGTACATAAAGCGCTCGTAAACATCAAATCCATCACGCGAGTTACGTTTTCCGTGCGCCGCTCTTCAATCCCCGTCTGTATATACGAGAGAGTGCGCAAAAGTCTCTGCTACTCTCTGCACTCAAGCCCGGAACGAATAAATTCTTGGCCTTTTATATATCGATGCTGATGCGCGCGTTACGAGCGCGCAGGTTGATATTTTCCCTGGGCTCTTGCGGCTCTTTCTGTGAAAGAGTTTGGCTTCTGGTGCAGTCGATCTACTACTTGGACGGTGGATGTGAGCACGCTGGAAGTTGTTAGAAGATCGATTTGTTCCGCTGCTTTTTTAATTTATACAAAATTTTGCTGTTCGTTATCAGTTTTACTTTTCCACCATTGAAATAGATGAAAGCTCGCAACAATCTAATCCATTAGACGAAGCAATAAATATGCATCTAATTTTCACTTTTGTATTATACATCTCTAAATGTACCTCAACACTCTGCTACTCCACTAAGAGTCCCAAATCTCTCTCAACTCCTCTGGCTGCATTTCTTGCATAAATAACCCAGTACAATCGATGCACAAGCCGTATCCACTCGTCGCCTGCGCAAAAGAATCAGCCACCGCGAAGGCATCGGGAGATTAAAGACTCAAGGCTACTCTCGCTAAACGAAAATAGAAGAGATTTGTCTCGAAGCCGCGCGCACTTTAGAAAATTGCGGCCGATCGGCAAGGCGAGAGGTAAAAATGCGCGATTACGTATACTCCACATTAGCCGAAGAGTTTTGTTTTATCAAGGAACCGGCGGGTCAAATTTTTCAAACGAGCCGGGACTGGATCGCACGCGGCCGATTGGAGCTTGAGCTTTAAAGCTCGCGAGTAAGTGGGAGTCGTATTTTGAGCTTTGCTCGGTGATCTTTTATTGCTCGGCCGGGGAGATCGGATTTTTCTCTTGTTTGACTTTTAAAGGAGATCTGATGAGTGAGGAATGAAATATTGTCTGATTTGAATTAGAAAGTGGTTGGGTTGGGGGTAGTTTGGGGAGCTTTATTTATAAACGGATGTGTGGAGAGTTTGCGTGTGAATTATTTAATGAGCTGAAATTGAAGATGGAAAGGTCATTGAGGAAGTGTAAAATTAGCTACAATTTCTTTACGTAAGTTAATATAGCCTGTGATATTAACTTTATCTCTTATCGACGTCTTTAATTTGATCTTTTTTAAATATTCTTTCTAAAGATACTTTCACATTTGAAAAATTAAAGGGAATTTAATTTTTAAAGTCAAAACTACTTTAGATTCTAAGAAGTTGTTTAAATTTATCGTTTAGATCAGAAACGAAAACTTTAAGTAAAGTAAGCACACCGCTTCTCTAAATAAGTACATAAAAATATCTGAAAAATACTAACACAACAAAAAAGCATGCTTTGAACATGTCAACATTTAGACGACAAAGAATAACCTTGATAATAAATATTTAAAACCCATCGATCGACAAGTCACGAATTACTCTCAACACTCTTTCCCCCAGCTTCCTCCCCATTTCAAGAAACGTCCAATGAGATAAGTAGAGTGAATTCAATGCGGTCGGGCATATGGAATAAAGAGAAAATGGACTCGCCGAGTCGAGCGGAGAGGGGATAAAAGGCTTAATAGACGGAACGGCGGAAAAAAAAGCGAAGCGAACGAAAGAGGAAATATTCTAAGGGAATTCAGAACAGAGTAGGTAAAAGATGGCAGGGCGAATGCAGAAAAAGCAGAGCCAACGTAAAGAGATTCGTCAGATAGCCTTGCGAACGGAAGCGAAGTAGGATGAGGACGCATATACATCGCGGATGGAGCAGCGTGCATAAGAAAGTTTCGCGAGGGGGGAAAAGAAAGGGTAAAAGGCAAAGGATAAGGGAGGAGAACGAGCGCAGATATGAGCTGACGGGGATAAAAGTGAAAGTAGTACCTGTAAGGCAAAAGGATTGGTGTATTGAAATAACGAAGCAATTAAGAATTAGCGAAATATTGCGGATGATAAAATTGTATCGTACGGAAGGAATGGGAACGCGAAAATAAAGGAGGAGATTAGGAGTCGCAACGAATGGGAAGCCAGCTGATATTAGCGACGGGACGGGGAAAAAAAGGAGGGAGAAATAACAGAGTCGAGAAAAGAAAGTCTAATTAAGAAAAGGGTAGAGTAACAAAACGAATGTTGAAAATAACGAAGATAAGAGAAATAGAAAAAGAAGGGGCGCTGAATGATAACGAGAGCGAAGACAAAAGAATTTAATAAAAGAGTGTCTGGTGTGCATTTATTAATTATAAATAGTCTGAATAATTTGCGCTTATTAAATTGCAAATTCTGACCATAGAAATGTCATTCGACAAAAGAATAAATAATTATCTGATTCAAATGCTCTTTGAAACTGGATATCGAATGCCCGTAATTAATAAGTAGTTATACCCTCGATCGGGTCGGACGAAATGCTTTTAATTCAATAATTTTATCATTCTCACAGCCCAACAATTTTCTTACATTATCAACCTAATATCAATTTCATGACTTAATCTCACCCACTATACCAATCAACCTTTTCCTCTTCAAACCACTCACCAAAATTAATTCAATTCCAAAAAAAACCGCCTATATCTCGCTTCCCCCACTCCTAAACAATCGAAATCCAAACCAACTGCAATCACAAATAATCCAGCCCTCCCCCCTCCCTACCTCTAACTACGCTCTACGAGATCCACAACCGCGCAGGTAAAGCACAAGCGAGCTTCGCAACTTCAAAGCTCGAGCTTGCGGTGATCAGCGCCTAATATTACAACGTGTACACGCGGGCAAACAACAGCAGCTCTGGAATCTTTTGTCGGCGAGCCGCGAGAAAAGCACCGCTGCGCGATGTGGCTTGGGCAAAGAGCGCGCTGAATTGTCTTTTGCGCGAGCTTTGACTGAGAGTGGCTGGCTGTGGCTTTAGCTCGCTGGGTGTATAGAGTGAGGGGAATTTAATTTCTCGGACAGATTGTGAATTAGTATTCAGAGGTGGAGATGGTTTTGCGTTGCTTTTTGCGGAGCTTGGTTTAGATTTGTTTAGTATGTGAGAATTTTTCGTAGCGTTGGTTTGAGGATTGTGAGTGAGTTATTAATTAGATATGAGTAGGGTGATGTGACACTTATTGTTGTTAAGAAAAGAGAATCTTATAATTAGTTTTGTAGTTTAATTTTCAAATTTTCGAAAATGTCTCTTCAACTTCATTAGCGGAGAAATGGAAATGGTAATTGAGTGGGTAAATGATCTTCGATGAGCCAGGGTGTAAATGATGTACTTTATTAGAAAAAAATCACTGTTGACGTTTTGGGGACGCTTAATAGGGTCATTTTTAAAAACTGTAGAATTATATTACTTATACATACATGTAATGATTTACAAAGAAAAATTTTTGTGAAAATTTGTGCCCCTTTTTGTATGAAAATGTGAATTGATGTTCGTAAATGAATAAAAGTATACAAATGTGCTAGAAAAGACCATAATTGTTAAAAAGAAAAAAAAATCAAAAATCAAATAAATATATTTTTGGATAATACAATGTAACAATAGTGTATATAAATATTTTTTTTATATTATTATACGTTTGTATACATTTCCATTATACCGGTCGAGTTATTTGTTTTTATAACAATAACTTTTTCGATGAAAAAATTTTGAAAAATAAAAATTTAACAAAAACAAAATAATTTCCATACTCTTGTTAAAAAGAAATTTTTCATGGCCTTAAGGCTTGGCGAAAAAATTGGTTTGGAAGCTCTTAATTTAAATCAATTGATGATTTTTCATCAATTGAAATAAATAAAAATGTGGTTTATTCAGAAACAACTGTAAATGTTATTACAATTATTTGATGCAAAAAAACTCACTAAATTTATTTTTTCCTTTCAAAGGTAATTTATGCAACCTATTTGCATATAATCCGAAAATCAATAGCATTATTATTAACGTTCCCTTAGAAAACAGCATATCACAGTAATGTGCTATAAGCTATGTATATTACAATAAATGCATTCTACCTTGTATTTCACAAGTTTTAACAATACGTTTAATGATTCAAAAAACTTTTAGAACAACGATGGATATAATGGAGACAATAAAACCACTATTACCGAAACAATCATTTTACTACTTTCTCACTAATGGAACTGTGAGACGATAATAGTAAATGCTCAGCTAGTACGCTAAAAAGGTGTTTTACACACGAGTATAGGGTTTGTTAGCGAGGGCATCGAATAGCCCTACCTGAAACATTTGCTATTTTATATGTTATGTATACTATTTTTGAAACTGAATGCGTTAAAAATGGGTTTTTTGTGTAAGTTTTATTCTACTAAACATTGTGATTGATGCAAGAATAGTTTTTATCGTACTAATGCAATATAAAGTAAAGTGTAAATCATGTGCTTATAGCATACGAAAAACTTATGCGAAAATATAAGTTTAGCGCATTTACGTGAAAACCCCACTTTTGGGACATGTATTTCAATAAAATTTTGCAAAAAGATTCTGTTGTCTAAAATTTTAAACACATCTTTCATCATTTTTCTGAATGATTTTCGGAATTCAAAGTATAAGAAACAAGCTCTTATTTAATTGAAAATTAAGTTTAATAGTTTCTAACTTTTTGAATAATGAAGCTTTGGACTTATATGTATAAGGGCTTAAAACTCTTTTTATCAAAAATAATTCTTAAATTATAAATTTTTAAAAATATCGTCTTTATAGTTATACTGTAAACGGAAATTAATAATTCTTCAAATGAATAAAAAATGTAACTCACTTAGTATTTATTTATTTTTTGAATTAAAAAACTGAATATATAACTATTGATTGGTAAGCAAAGCGCGCTCATTTTTTTATTTGCGTAAATTTGTTATTTAATATTAACCTAAAATATTCTAACGTGCAAAACACGTGCCTGATAAAGTTTAAAACTGTAAATAATTGACAGAAACGAGAACTGATTTAGAAAACAATAAACGTAAGTATGCAAAATCATTTTCATTTATAAATTAGCCGCTTGAGATTAACATCGTCAAGGTGCGAAAGTTTTAAATTTTGTTTAAATAAGTTCAATTTTGATTATTAATGTAGTCAGTTTAAATTAAATATTATTAATTAAATAGAATTATAGCAAAACATATTTTATATTCAATAGATAAGAATATTCATACTAACCAATTAATCCAGAGGTTTATACTCTTAGAAATTATTAAAAATAATATGAAAGTAAATAAAATGGTATTAATATATTTTCATATTACTAACAATGAAGCTAAAAAATAGGAATAAAATTAATTTTTAAATAAAAATATCTACTACATTACTATTTTTAAGGTACACCTTCAAAAATATTATACCTGAAATATAATTGATCTTTAATATAATATAGTAACAAAAGTTAGTAAAGTAGTAATAAAATATAGAACATGAATTTTTATTTCTATTTGAAATTATTGTTTTAAACAATTACCCCATAGAACTGTAAGCAAAACAATTTAAATCTTAATTAGGTTTCATAATAAATAACAAAATTATAAAAAAAAATTGTGTCAAAGTTTTTTATTGTTTCAGTAAATATAATCCTTATAAATACAAAACGGCATTTAATGATGTTGTGCCGCAGCCTTTCTCATTTGTACCAGGATGTTTCCTAGCTCTTCACGCTTCCTCTTAGCACGAATGTGAGTTCCCAACTGCAAAAAATGTTACAATTAATTTTATTGAATCTATTTATATTACATTTATCTATTAAATTTAATTAATAATTCTAATATATTTAAAAATCTTATTAACTAAAATTTGCAAAATGAAAATAAGTTTTATATGCAAATTATAGAAACTAATGTTTAGTTTCTAACATTTAGTTATATTTATTTTAAATTTAGTTTACTGTACGAAACTCATTTGATCATTGGTTGTTATTACACTAATAAAATAAAATTATAATTTGTTTTGGCAGCTGTTACTGCACGAAATTTTAATACCGAGAACATTTCGCGTATACGAAAAAATTTCACAGTTTTCGGAAAATTTGTAGCGTCAACTATTTTTTCTCCCGCGCGCTAATTTTTTTAATAAGATAAATAGCACGCGAAACATCACGGTCACTTAATAACTCACAATTATTTGTCTCTAACGCTAAAAATTTTCTCCTGCTTTTCTTCCGAAGATTTTCCTCGTGAACGCGGAATAGTGTACAAGAGAAGAAAATAGAGTATGCAAAAAATGTTCTGGAAAATTTGTTATTTCCTCGCATACATGAGATCTTTTCGCGACGCTAATTTCTATTTTGCATATGCTATCAGCCTCAGAAATAATACATACCCTCCTCTTCAAGAATTTGAGAGCACGCTTATCCTTCGACACCTTCAACAACTCCATAGCTCTCTTTTCATAAGGAGCATGTCCAGTGACTTCACGGATCAGGTCACGCACAAATTTGCTGTGCTTTGTTTGACGCTGAAATTCAACATTAAAAAAGATTATAAATAACTTTAATAATCACAGTTATAATCTAATCTAACAATTGAAAATTATTTAATAGAATAATATATGAAAAAAATTATTTTTAAATACTTTTTGATACTTATGGTATACTAAATATTAATCTATATTAAAATGCCTCTGCTGAACATCCATCAAATATCTGAAGGACAAATAACGAAAAGGTTTAATATAAAAAAGATCAAAAAATTTTTGGAAATCTTGGAACTTTTAAATAAAAGTTATTTCGTCAAACACTACCACCTCATTTCCCTCTTGCGCTTTCGGTATAGGTTGCGGCATATTAAAAAAAGGGATTATTGGGTGAATGGGTTAATCGGTATATGGGTTATTGGTTTTGGATTAACTTCTGTTTAAACAATTATTTCTTTAGCGAAATTCATTGGGGATGAAATCTGAAGTGCAAATACAGCTAGCTCTTGCTAAAGGTCCATCAGATATCTGACGGATGTTTAGCAAGAGCCATATTAAAATATTCTTTCTCATAATATACTTCGTTACTATAAATAAACAAAATACTTTTAAGTAAATAGCCATAAAAACGGAAACTCAAGAAAACTTTCTTTGTGCTTAAATAATGCATGATCTACTTGTGCAATACTTCAAACAGGAAAAAATGTAATCTAAATTTTTATTGACTCAAAGCTAATCAAAGAAAGCATGCTTGCTTGTAATGTAATATTTACATCAATTACAAACTTTTACATATGCAGTATGATATGTAAACATAAGGAATAATGATTAATCAATATAATTAAGACGTTTAAATCACTAAATTAAAACAGGAAACATGTTGATCAAATAGAACACTAACAAAACTCCTAACCTCCAACAAAAACACTGTTGCAAAAAACACTTACCCCCTTTAGCCTGGCAGGTCTGAGGGCCACCGTCTTTTCCTTCTCAGATTTGTTTTTGGCCACACGGATTTTCGTGGTCTTGTGACCCTTGTTGAGGCCGATGGCCAGCTCGTACCGGGGTGCCATCCTGGATGAAAAAGAAACAAGCATCAATTAGAGGTTATGGCGATCACAAAATTCTTATGACAATAGCAGAAAAACTAATGAGGCAAGATAAAAACTATTTAACACTAAATAGCCCTTAACGACTGAAGAACAAAATAAAACATACGGGGACGTTAATTTGTTATAGATTCTTTTGATTTTAACGGATTATCGGACTTTAACAAACCTGTAACGATGAGAACACGCGAAAAAAGAGTGATGGCCGCGCCGACTGCTTTTTTGTCGCATGCGCAGCTCAGTAGTGTCACCTTACGGAGGCGCGATATTTTCAATTTGTATGTATACAAATTCAAAAGCATACTTTTGTGTGAATTCAAATATTTTATTATTGGTGCAATATTTTTTATTTATTAATATACATATATAAAAACTTTTTCCCGATAAAATAAATATAAACTCAATGTATAATGATTTTAATGATTTATTTTACCTAAATTCAAAAACTGGTAGAAAAGGAGAATATAATTATAAAAAGTTTTTTCTTAAATAAACTAACATAAATTTTATAATAATTTTTATTAAACAATTCGTATAAATATAATAAAAAATACAGTTTATTTACCAACACAAAAGTTTTTAAATATTATGTCTAATATTTCTTCAGTACTGACATGTCCCGTGATTTTACCAAGTTCTCGGGCTGCTTTACGTATTTCTTGCGCGGCTAAAACAATATCATAATCTTTGTTTGATATTATATCCAAATAATTTAAAAGACACTCGTGGCAATCCTGTACATGATTTCTATGCCTCTCCTGACTTATTGTTGGATTTTCTGCAGAAGGATTCCCACATCTAATAACAATTAAATGATTAATATGACATTTACATTTTGCTGTAATATAGTAAAATAAAAACCTTACATTTGTTCAAAATATTTTCCCATTGATTCTAGTAAAACTTGAAAGCCTTCTTCATCAGTGCATGAAATACTTATCAAATTATGTTTTTCTAGATCTTTTTTCTCATTATTACTTAATAAATCTATTTTATTCACAACTATCATACAATTTCTAATTAACTGACCATTGACTAGAAGTAAGTCTTCTAATTCAAGACTTTTAATATAATTACATAAATATTTATCAAATGGTACTTGACTCTTTAAATATTCTATTGCATTAATTACCAATAAAATAAAATCTGATTTTGTTGCTTGATCCCTAGCCCTTTTTATACCTTCCAATTCAACAACATCATTAGAAAATTTATTTAGCCCAGCTGTATCCGCTAACAATATTGGATAACCAGCAATATTTGCAGTCAATTCAACAACATCTCTTGTTGTGCCAGGTATTGAAGTAACTATTGCAGCATTTCTTTGAACTAAACGGTTCAACAAACTACTTTTTCCAACATTCGGTTCTCCAAGGATAACAGTTCTTATTCCATTCCTTAAAATTTCTCCTTTTCTACCATCTGATAAATGCTTTTCAATTTTTTCAGCAAGACTTTTTATATCAGCATTACATTGTTCAAAAACTTTACTTTCAATGTTCTCTTCTTCTCCAAAGTCTATATAAGCTTCAATATGCGCTAGACACCTTAAAAGTATTTTCCTCCAACTGCTGTACAAAGCACTAAGATTTCCATGAGCTTGAAGTAAAGCCTGCTTTCTTTGTTGCTCAGTCTCAGCATGTATCAAATCAGCCAAGCCTTCAATTTCTGTTAAATCTAATTTATCATTGAAAAAAGCTCGTCTGGTGAATTCACCTGGCAAAGCTGGCCTGAATCTTAGCTTTGATAATGTAGACATCAAGGAAGCAAGAATGGCAACTCCACCATGAACTTGAAATTCAACACTGTCTTCACCAGTAAATGAATTAGGTCCTAAAATTGCAGTTTTAGAATTATTAAATAATTTATAAATTTGAGAATTATTAATTTTTATAATTAATTTACACATTTATTTATTTTTAAATGTATAAAGTTTTGAATTTTCTAAATTTAGATGTTGTTTGTATTATCCAAATATTTAACTAATTATATATTATACAAATGATAAAACCTGGAAACCATAGACATAGTCCTTTGTCAATAATCTCTCCAGTTTCAGGATTGCGAATATTACGTAGATAAGCTCGTCTAGGCTCAAGCTTAGAAATGTTTGTCATTTTTTCTATTGCCACTTTGGCATCAGAACCTGATATTCTTACAACAGCAACTCCACATTTTCCTTGACCTTTAATTAAATTGTAATTAACAAAAATATCAATATGTTTGTAAGAAGATAAAAATGAGTAAATATTAACCAGAAGAAAGTGCAAAGATTGTTGAACTTCTGCTTGTTGCTTCATTTAAAAATGTCCTATGTATGGCATTGATAATAAGTTTGCTGCTTTTGGTAATTTTTTTAATAAAAAACATCTTTCCCACATATTATTTATTTAATACTGATTGGTGATAAAACAAATTTAGATTATCTGAAATATAAGTATTGAACGATAAGAATTTTAATAATGCCACACGTGAGTTCAAGATAAAAAGTAAACTATCATAATCAGTTTGATAAGATCAAATTTTGTATAAATGAAAAATTAAAAATTTTTATCAAATACTCAATCAAAAATTCTTTATTAATCTTATGCAACTACGAAAATATCAGTATTAATAAAGAATAGAGTTAAAAGATTAAAACTTTTAAATTTAAAAAAACAATATTTTATAAAATCAGTATTTAAAAAAAATTTTAAATTGAACTTAAATTTTTGTATAATAATTATTTCTTTATTTAAATAATATTACACAATTAAGTATAACAAATTATTAACCATAAATAATAAAAGTAAAACGATAAATATTTGAATTTACAATCATTAATAATATTCAAATAACACCTATAACAACACAAACCTAATACAGAAAAAACAAAATTTTAAAATCCTTCTCTAACCATCCACTTGCTAAGCTCAAAAAACCAAACACTGAAAAAAAAAATTAAAACTCAACAATTGAGCATCCGAACAACCATCAACAATAACATTGTAAAAATCTTTGGTTATGTTCGTTAAGCGCCGAATAAAGCGCGTGCGTATAATACTAAACATAAGAAAAAAAGGGGATGAATGAACTCACGCGCACATGACAGTGCGCAAGCTCAGTGTATTGTGTATATCCACGGCACGCGCAAAATAAAGAGTATAGAGTCCGCGAACAGCGGGAGGAGCGGTCTTTATCACGCAGTGTCTCTTTAACACAAAGCTCGGCGGGAACATCGGAAATTTCGATGTTCCACAGCCGGATTATACGTTTAAAGCTCTCCCCTCCCTAGTAAACAATCGCCGGTCAACCACCCGCGCCGCGTAGGAAAATTACCCTATCCTACCCCGATGGCTTAGGCTAGTTGTACATAAAGTGATAGATAACCCCGCGAGTGAGTTCGCTCCTCGTGATATAAGCTAATCTTCCGTTATAAATAATTTCTCCTGCCCGCGGTGATGATAGCGCTAATCCAGCCGAGCAGCTGATAAGAATCTCGCTTTTCGCTCCAGCAGCGGTATTGGAGGCAGTGCGCTAGTTGCTCTTCGCTGGCAAAGATGTTGCACTGGCTGGAGCTGGTTTTGACGAGTACCCTACTCTGGCTGTACCTAGAGACAGCATGGGTACTGCTGATCAACTTTTTATACTTTACGCTGCCATGGATGATCTGGGGTGCAATTGTTTTGCACCTGATGATAAGGTTCGGAGCCAGGGTACCACCACCCAGGGATAGCGCTGTGAAGAAAGTACTGGGAGTAGATCCTCTGAGCTTTGTCGAGAAGGAGGATGGCATTATTAGTGAGGGTCAACAGACTGACGATGATCTACAGTATTGCATGAGAGTCATAGCGCACAGGGGAGCAGGATTTGATTATCCGGAGAACAGTATGGCTGCCTTTCGTAATGTAAGATTCATCTTTATTTTGTATGCATATAATAATTCTATTGTATTATGGATATAATTTAAGAAAATTTTACGTAACTGATAATTATGTGACTGAACTGATAATACAAAGTATATCGTTTTCAATGATAAGGACTAGTTTTAAAATTTAACCAATTTTAATAGAATTATTTATTTACAATTCATAATTTATGTCATTCTTTTCAATTAATTATTTTATTAATTGTTGTTTACAGAGCCGGGAAAAAGGCTGTGATGGAATAGAATTTGATTTAGCTTTAACAAAAGACAATATACCTATTTTGTTCCATGATGTTACTATTGATCGCCTAACTGGATATAATGGCACTATTAAGGATATGACCTGGAATGAATTGAAAGATTATGATATATCTACAAATCATCCTCTAAAGTAGGTCTAAGTAATCATCATGCATTTTAAAAATGTAAACTCTGTTACATAATATACTAATTATTCTTAATACCTACAGATCCAAATTTGATCCTAAAGGAGAAAAGATAGCACTGTTTGAAGAAGTATTAGAGGAGACTTTGGAAAATGGTCAACATATGTTTATAGATATAAAAGCAACAGGACATGAAGTAATTAAAGTAGTTCTAGAAGCCTACAAAAAATATCCAAAACTTTATGAAAAAGCAGTTATATCTAGTTTTAATCCATACACTATATACATGGTAAGAATAAAATATTTTATTTCTTGATTCTAATATTAATCCATACATTCAAATAAAAATTATTACACTTGTAAGGATGTAATTGCATTTTTTGATATATCATGAAATTTTTATTGCAGATTAGGAGAAAAGATCCTCGTATAGTAGCTGGAATGGCATGGAGGCCTCATTTCTTTTCTACAACTAATTACAATGGGTTGAGTGGACCATATCACCCACGTTTTGATAACTTTTTTAAGCACATTTTAGCAGTGCTTGTGGATGTTGTTCATGATTGGGCCTTAGAACGTGTTACTTATTATATTCTTGGATTGTCTTTCATACTGCTACACAAAGATGTAGTAAGCTCGTAAGTAGTTTTCTTTTCTGAAGGTATCATTTTTTTCTGAGTCAAACATAAAATTATTTTTCTTAGTTTAATTTTTTGTTAGAAGCTTAAAAGTCTAAAACTTTTAAAAGCTTATCTACATCTTTTTTGAAGAGTACCTGTGATATTAAAAAAAAAGATATTTCCTGGAATACTTCTGTAAAAGTACCAGCAGGTTCGTTATAAAGGTGAATTCGTTAATATGTAACATCTATTAACGAATAATTTTATTAAGGTTTTGAGAACTTAAAAATTAATTTTAATTTATGCTGCCTTTTTAAATTACAACTGAACTAAATTTTTAAGGGGACAAGACAGTCAAAGGATGAACATTAATGATGTGATTATTATTAAAAAATTCCTTCCTTTTATAAAAATAATTTTATTTATTATATTAGCATATTTTTAAGTATTTTAAGTTTAGAAAGACTTAAATTACTTCAGTTATTTCCATTGTTTATGTTGCACTTGATCAAAAACAATTTTAAGATAAAACCCCTTTCTTATAAAAGGTCATCTCAAGGTCAATTTTTTTTTCTATTTTAAATTCAAACTGTATATCTGTATGTTTTGATATACTGAGTATGAAAAAGTTTAGGAAGAAAAATTCAGGAAAAGTCCTAAAACTTGAATAAGGATCGGATATACACACACCCATATATACAAATTATATTTACCAACCGTCCTAAAAGGAATGTTATACATTTACGTTTGAGCTCAAAATAGGAAAAAACTTAACCTTGAGATGACCTATTGATGGTCCAGGATGCCTCAGGAGTTTTTTTCGTTATTTTTCCGTATTTAGCACATTAAATCAGCCGTGAAAACGTGAAAAATTTTGTTTTCCTGGGTGGTCTCTTTTGGGATCAATCCCGTCTTGTAAAGGTTGAAACATTAGAAAACTTTAAAGAAGTTATAATCATTTCATTGATACATCAAATCTATTCATTGATATATGAAATCTGAAAGCCAAGTAGGTAAAAAACTTATGTTGAATTAAGTCTATTTTATCGCTGAGATAAGCTTGATGTAGTGTCTATACATACAACAGATGCTTAAAAGATTATAGATAAAATGATAATATAATAATCTATATATATAAAATTTGGTTAAAATACATTTACAAATCTGAAATAAAATTGTTTCAAATACAACAGAACTAATGTTAAATGAATATAAAATACAATGGTTTCTATAAAATTATATGCACCAAGGGAGTAAAGTCGCATATTATTCCCGAGGGCGTTTTTTTGACCGAACGAAGCGAGGAAATAATTGATTTTACTCTCGAGGTGCATATAGTACTTTATTTCCACCTTAACTATAGCCACTTATTTATTTTTGTTTTATTTTTTCAATAATTTTTCTATTTTCTCTAATAAAAATGCTAGCAAGGAAATAATGACTGCTAGCAAGAAAATAATGGCCGAGGAGGGAATAATAGGCCATTTTCAGTGCGCCTTTTCAGGGAAATAAGTGGTCATTATCGTTGAGGTGGGAATAATAGTATATTATGTACCAAGGGCGTAAAGTGAGCTTTTATAAACCGAGTGTGGAATTTGCGAGTACTGTAAACACACGAGGTCAAAAAAGCTCACTAGCCCTTGGTGCATACCATGTTTTATGTGACTCATGTATTGATTTTCGTGTTTTTGTTACCT
>JAPYZA010000866.1:0-24578 GCA_030522685.1 Eupelmus azureus | reverse complement strand
TTTTTTCATATTTTTGCGAAAGTATCGTTGACATCAAATTATTTTGCCATCAGTCTATCAATATATAGTCCTCTGACCAATGAAAAGTGCAATGTAAACGCCTACGTAAATTCCCTCAGCAATTTGCCGATATATGAATAAATTTGATTATTTCGCGGAACATTCCTGGTCCAGAAATGAATAATACATCATTGGTGAAAAGTATTTTGTTTACGAAACAGTCACGCAACGAAACTGATTAAACACAAAACCACTTTACAATTATAATTTCTCTTCAACACAATACCCACCACAATTTATTTCACAACACGTCCCTCAAATAAGCTATAAATTATTTAACCAGCTATTCACTTGCACTCGCCAAGCAATCCACCCACATTTATAGACTTCCAAGAAGCCCAATCTAAATACTTTGCGAAAAGACATTTACCAACTATCCCGACATTTTATCCTCCCCAGGCAAATTCGATCACCGGCCAAACTTTTCCTCCATCCACTCAATTATTTTCCAACTCCTCTAATCCCAAGTTAATTCACATCAGCGTAAAACCGGCCAGCACAGTTCTAAGTCAAGTGCGCTTGCCTGCCTCGCTATAGAAGGTACAGAGTCAAGCTTGTCGTCCTCCTCCTCGTGTACTTTACATCCCCCTCAATCAACGCGTCTGTAAATCTCTCGTCGGCTACACCGTCGGGGATAGGTAGTCACAGCGCCGAGCGAGCACATAGTCGAGTTTGCGCTAACTTTCATGCGAAATTATTGGTTGAGCAAGCAGCAAGCTCTCGTTCTGACCTTAGAGGGTCGGAAGCTCGCCGCGCGGCTGAGAGCCGCCTGTGCCAGGACGTTTTGGACTCGGTGCTCGTTTGTTAATTAAACTCGCTTCCAGCTGCTCAGCCTTGAGGTGCAGCCTAGCGTATGACTTTATTTACAGGGTTCTGGATTTGAGATACATAGATTTTTGGTGCTTTTTATGTGATACGTTTTCGAAAAATTGTGTATATTGGAGCTGTGGTTGTAGTTTATTCGCAACTATGCTAAATTGTTTATTTAAAAAAACTGTGCAAATACAGGGCGTTGTTGACACGAAGTACGTGCCCGACGTAACAGGGGATGTTTATCCGTGCACAATATCACTTCGAGCGAAGTAATCAATAGGCGCTTATAAATAGATCCAGCGATGAGCGTAAAGCTGCAAATTATTCCAGCATTAAAAGAGCATTAAAAAAAAGTTGTTTTTATTAGCCGGCTCTCGAGGAAAACAAGCTCGCGGATGTTCGCCGCCGCGAATGAAAAAGTTGAGTAACGAATGAAAAAAGCTCGAGAGAAAATTCTCTCTACCGCGATGCTAAAGCTGTATAATAGACCAGCATCGTCACAAGCGCATCAAGTTTTGAACGATTCGCGAAGCTACTTTAACTGCTTAATGAGCGAGAAAGATAAAGAACGAACGCGGTGTATACACACAAGCTTGACTGCAAGATACTCTCATGGCAAAAAGTATCCTACAGTAAAAGTTTCCTACCCTCTTTCCACCTTAACTTCCTCGCACCCATACCCGTTTACTCTCACACAGAAAAAAAACGTATTTTTCCCACGAGGAACCCCTTGATCTTGGCGACCGCGAATATCCTTCGACTATAACAGATGACAGGATCCACGCTGTACACACTGGCGCCCAGCCAAGTTTTCCGTCCCCCGCGAAAGTAGTTCATACACGCGCTAGACAGAGAGTTAAGGGTCGTTCATAAGCTCGCTTGTATACTGCACGCGCAGCAGTTCCCCTTTATGTGATGATAATCCCGCTGCAGGGGGGGGGGGGGGAGAAAACATTCTTACGCAGTGTATATCGGAATGTGGGTTAACTCGGCGCTGCATGCAGCCCGCGTGTGTGTATACATACGTGCTCCGCTCAGAGGCCGGCTAATTGCAGCGTTAGGTAGCTTTCTGGAGCTGTACGGCGGATGCTGCTGAATTGCGCTAGGGCAAGAGTTTCCTTTGGATTATCATTTTACGAGGGATGCGCGCGCGAGAGAGCTGGCTCGTGCGTTTGTTAAGATCTTATTCGGGCCCTTTAATCCTTTGACTGCTGAATTTGTAATTGCCGAGCTTGCTCTAAGCTTGCAAGCTGGGTGGATGAGGAGTTGCTGGTAGATTTCTGCTTTATCGGCGTTTGCGTTGTGTTGAATGGTGCTAGTGCTTTAGTATAAGGCAATTCGGGGGGAATTTATATAATGATGAACTGTTATGAAAGTTCAATGTAACAAATAGAAATTCTATGAATTTCTTAAATAAGATGTAAACCAAAAAACGATTTTCGTATTATTTTAGCATAACAGATTATAGTTTATATTTTGACAGATGGGTGAAAAATGGTCTGCTTCATAATAATACCTCTTTGCAGTCACCTGAGGATTTATGAAAGTAATGTTTATTGTCATTAACTCTAATAATGGTTTTGATAATTTGGTAATTGAGGACTAGCAATTTAAATACATTATTTATTGTCAACTTAATCTTTATTGAAAGAAGTATACCTATATTTATTTTTATTTACATGAAAGTCAGTACATATACTTACGTATTCTAACATCTTATAATTCTTATTAAAAAAAAATTAGAATTTGAATTTATTAATATGACTTATATTTCTTTTTATTTACACAAAAAGTCAACATATATACTTAAGTATTCTAATAATACTGGTTTTTAAAGTTCAATATTATTAAATTTTTAAGTAAACATTCGACTTTATTCAAACTAAGTATCACAAATTTAATTTGAATTACAATCTCTTGAATATATCAGAATAATGAATTAAAAATGAGATATTATTAAATATTCTGATATATCAAATCTAATTAATTTTACGTAACTATAGAATATTTTAAACAAGAATTAAAAAAACAATCTAACTTAATTTGATTTTATCTTTTATAGCTTTTTGAATTAATCTAAACTCAATAAAATTTGATTGTACATCTATTAATTTCACAGATCTCAATGATTTACAAAATAATTAGTTTAATACAAGTAAACTATACCCAACCTCTATTCTTCAATGGACGCATAAATTAAAATATTCAAGTTGATAATACAATATTTTTATATACTTTTTTTTAATAATGAAAAAAACTTGATCTTTCGGAATTTTAAAAATGAAAATAATCATTTCTTTGAAAGTCCATCGGATATCACTGTCATTGTCTAATTAGAATTTCTACTGCAACTCGAAAAGTAATCGTTTTTGTAAAAAAAAAAAGTTGTCCTCGCAAGATTTAGGAACGAGAAACGGAACGAAACGATTGTGTTCTATGAAAAAATTAAAAATCTAGCGGGGCAACTTCTCTTTTTTTGTAAAAACAATTACTTTTCTAGTTACATCGAAAATTCTAATAAGACAAGAATAGAGATATCCGGTAGATACTCATTGTTTTAGAAGCTTAGCAAATCCATTGCAGAAAAATTTAAGAGGATTTATACTTTATATATTACTTGTACCATTTAAATCCATAACATTAAAATTTTATTAACAACAATTATTAATCAATTTGGGATTGTCTTAATAAATAGTTAAATATAAATTATTAACTTCCTAATTAACAATTTTTTTTTATCTAGGTAACTCAGTTAAAGTCATGATGTCAAAAGTGCATTCAACTTTTAATCCAACTATTTAAAAAGCTAATGGTATCACTTTAACAATTGCCTCATATTTTCAGTGATCACATTTTTCAAGACAGTTTCTTTAGGATATTTGCTACCCTACTTCCTAAAGCACTTGTGAATTTGTGAGCAGACGTATCATTTACAGTCTCTCTTAACCAACATACTAATTCATTCACTTCACAATTCCTGTAATGATGTGACCCTGCCACATCTGGATCAACTATACTCTCTTTGAAACCTAAATATAGAATTTAAAATTGTTAGGTTATTCTTAAAAGATTTTTCAAATTTTTTATTGTAGTGTTTTCATTACAATTACCTGTTCTTAATACCAATGAAGTCTTCTTTGTTTGCCAAACACGATGATTTCCCATTTCAACAATTGTTTGACCACGAGCAATGTATTTTGTTCTATCATAAGCCGGATTTATACGCTTCAACCTCGTAGTCTTTGTGTGTAACAATAATTTTGGTATATCTATAAAAGAAATAATTATTGCGAATATGAAAATTATAATTTTACAAGAGTTTCTAAAAAAATATAATTATTTTTAATTTTTTAAAGGAAAATGTCAGTCTTTTAGTATAAATCATTTCTGTATTTTTTATTAAGGCAATATAATAATCTATTTTAGAAAACAATTTTTTTATTAGTAAGTTAAATTTAATTGTAAATAAATGTTTTACCTTTTTGAGTTTGTGGAATTGGATTATCTTCATGCATCAAATAGAAAAACATGTTTCTAAAAATGAAAGCTGCATATTTGCTATTTTCAGAATCTGAATCCAAGTATTCCATCATGTCTCGAAAGTTTTCATGCTTTCTTGGTATGATGAACTCGTCTAAATCAACATTTACAATATATTGGTATCCTCCTACCATTGAGTTTCTATATAAGCACTCATTTAGCATCGCAAAAATACCGTTATACCTGGAAATTAATTTGAAGAATTCAAGTAATGAAAATATAACTTTGCAAACTAACTGTAAAAAGAGAAATTAAAAAAATTTTTACTAAAATTAACATAATTTTTTTCACTTTTTGAAATTTTTAAAATTTTTTAGAGTGAAAATCTTTTGATGTAAATTTTGAGCTTCAATAAATGCAAGAAAAATTTTAGAGCAAAATTTTTTAAAGCATTAAAGTTTTGCAGTTAATTATTTTTCTTATAGCAGTTGTTTTAACATTTCATTTTAGAATTGGTCATATTAATTAAAAAATATTTATTCTACGTTTTTAAATAATTTTTTTGATAAAAAATATTTTTATAAGTATAACTAGTAATATGTAATTAGAAATATTCTCAAATTTATACTTCATATAATTATTTCATTATATTAATACAGTTTAAAAAAGTATCATAAAGAAAACTTTCTGTCAATTTGTAAAATTCCACTACCTAAACAATAATAAATCAACGTGTCTCAAAAATTCACCTTAAAGTCCGTTCGAACACATAAACAGACGGCAGCTGCCACTGAATAACCGTGGCCACACCGAGCTTCTCGTAGAACGTCAAAACACGGCTGACCTCGCTCGTCACCGATGTATTATAAAACGTAAAACTATTAACTCCCATCATCCTGTAGAACTCAATAAACTCGATTAGATTCACGTATTTATCGTACTCATGATGCAGGCTCGGCACGCACACGGCCATAAATTTCTCTGGATCATTGGTCCAGCTGCCCGCGCCGTAATGCACGTCAACAAAGTCAACCTTGTCGAGCTCGCGGAGCGAGGCTCTCGGGTTTGATGAGAATGTGACCTCGATCGGCAATCTACCATCTTCGGTCGGCACTAGTTTACAAAGTACAAAGGCAGCCGAGTACTTCATCCCGAAGTTTTCAGTCTTGGCTATAATCCTAACGGCCACCGCCGGGGCTTTCATTATCACAGTCTTGTTTAGCCACGGTTCGTACTTGTAGTAGCACGTCAAGGCGGACTTGTCGGCGTCGACCGACAGAATCGCGATGATCCTGATCTGAAAATTGCAATTATAGGTCGTGACGTTAGGTAATGAGCTTTTAAATGATTTTTAATGTGCTGTCTAGTAAAATTTACCAACGCCCACAAGCTCTCGTAGCTGGCATTAGGAACTTCTTCGAGGACGACCTCCGGCCTGAGGTCCAAGTAGGCCGAGAATATCCCGGCCTTCTTGACGTCCGGCACTCTCCACGTGTCGTTCATCCTCGACTTGCCCGCCGACAAGGACACCATGTCCTCGATCCTGTGCGTCTGCTCTTTTATTATGTCGTCCAGTCTGGTCATCTCCAGGTCGTACTGTGTAAGAAAATACTCATTAAAAATAGTCGAATCATTCGGCGCGGTTGTATAACGCCGGCTTTTCGATACTCACCTTCCAGCTAAGCAGCAGCATGGTAATTATCACAGAAACGCAGAAGAAGACGCAGCTCTTCAGCCAGTACTTCCGCACCAGCCGAAAGCTGCCCGGTATTCTGACCCGATTGACGAGGAACATTTTTCCCGCTGCTCCTCGCTTAATGTATGTAAATATATCTTGACGAGGCAGCGTCTACCTGGAGACTGACTCCGCTCCTGCGCGCGTATATCAGTCACGCCTCGGATAATCCCGTGGACGGCTTATTTACTCGGAGAAGATAAGGCCGAGTCGCTGATAAACCGACATCGTGTATATCGGTATCAACCGCAACGCTTGCGCCTCCGTGTGCATACAGTGTAGAGGAACGAATTCATACAAGCAATCTTACGCCGAGCGCTCGTCGATTAAAGCGACTCTTCCAGCCAGACGCTACGGCACTTACATAACTAGCACGCGGCACTACTCCTCAGCTCTTTGGTCGAATCATTCTCACAGCACAAAAAAGAACAAAAAATACACACACATCGACAGGCGAAGCGATCCGCACGCTCTCGCCCCCCAAGCCGAACGTCGAGAGCCGCTCGCACTCTGCCGGTCAGGTCAACAGCGATGCCAACGCGTCTCGAGCACCTGCCGGCTCCTCCCGGCCCCTAGACCAGCAGCAATCTGATGCCATGCCCAAATCTCCGTCTTTCTCTCTTGCTCTCTCCTCCTCTCCTATATACCCGCACGCACACGCGCACAATGACTATGCCTACTCTCTCTCTCCCTCTCTTACGCGCCGAGCTTTTAGTTTCCCTCGCAGCGGCTGACTTTCCACTCCCACTCTTTCCGTCGACCCAAAATAGCCTCTCCGCTTCTTACCCAGCCTAGGGTGTGCGGCACGAAGGGTCCGCTCTCTCTCTCTCTCTGGCTTTTTGCTCTGCTTTGCGCCGTGCCGGAGATTTCTTTTTTCGGTTTACGAGCGTTTGGCCTTCCGCCTACGCTGCCGCTAAGCTCGCTCCGAATCGGCGTCTCTCTGGCACCCAGCAGGCCCCAGTATCGGCCCGAGCCGCTTTTTAATTATTCTGCGCATTGAGGCTCACCTCCTCGTCGTCCAGCGCTCGGATTAGCCCGATCATTTCGAGATTTTTTCTCTCTCGACGTCTTTCGAAATGCTTTCGCTCCCCACTCGGACCACTCTGCCTCTCGTCTCTGGCTTGCGTCAAAGAGATGCCTCGAGTGTGTGTTGGGGTTTTTCAAGGCTCCAGAGATCGTAAGCTGCTGTCAAGCTGGCGTCCTTCGCGCTAAACTCGTGATCCACTATCTGCTCGGTTCTGCTGACTTCTCGAAAAGCTAAGCCGCGAGCGCTACGGTCTCGCAAAAATTAGCGCTGATACGGCGATTATCGAGCGGCCGAACGCCAAGAGCCGAGCGTCGCCAGGCGCGTATACGAAAAATCTGGCGCGTCGAGCAGCCACGCGATCACGCGTTCCATAGACTAGAAACACACTACACAGTACCACGGCCGCTCTCGGACTGTGGCAGCGCACGAGGCTACGGAGATATATCCCCACTCCGGTTTCCTTCCGCGTGGAAGTCGCCTGCTCTCTATCTGCCTCAAATATTCTCTCTCTCCCTCTCTCTCTTTCTCTCACTCCCTCACTCGTTCGCATTTCTTTCTCTCTTACCATACTGCGGACTATTGAGTTTCCCTCTCTCCTACTATTTTTCCCTCTCTTTGCGTGCTTTATGCCTCGGCTCGTTCATATTCATACTTTGTCCCAGTCTCTTAATCATATACACACGGCCACGCAAGCTTATGTATTTCGTTTTTATTTTACGTTTCGGCGGATGTGGGACCTGTATTCTTAACGTTTCGCAGGAATAACCCAGCTTTGCTGGCGTTAAATTTTTGCGCATTCTTTCTTAGGCTATCGCCGTGTCGTATCAATTATTTATAAATCGTGCTGAAATTTTTTTGATTTTGCATCGATGCATTTCTATTTGATAATTTTTAAATTTATACAGTTGTATTTGTAATTTTTCAACTTTTTTTATGCAAGATTAAAAATATTATAATATTTAGTTGTAAAAATTTAATCTTATAAAATAGTAATTGAAAACTTAAAAACTCAAATTACTGATGATTTTTAACAGTTATTCTAATTTACATAATTTATTCAAAAATAAATATATTAAAAAAGTAAATAGTTTTACAATAAAAAAATGTTAAAAATAACCTAAATAATAAAAATATAAAATAATAAGTAGAAATTATCGGCTTATTTGCACTATACTAAAATTATTGAAATTATTGAAATTATGGAAACCGCGCTTTAATAGTTTCTCAGCGTATGACGCAATTCAGGTTTCTATCGTAAGTCCTAGTTTAGAGCAGGAAAAACATTGGGTAAAAATAGTAAAGTAGAAAATACGCAACCTTCGCTCGCTTCGAATTTGGGGTAACGACAGTATATAAATGAATTGTCTCATTGTTACTTTGATTGCTACTGAAACTAGAATGTCAACATGAGTGCCGATAAAATAGGAATCTTCCGCGTACACATTATGAAAAAATGCAGCATCTCTTTCCTTTTGTTTAATTAAGATTCTATCTGATAACTTTTTTTTTATTGCATAATTTTTGTTACCGTGTATATTTTTGAGATCACATGTTTTGATTATTATCGGATTTGTTTCCAGTGATGAATTTCGCCTTGAAATTTTCAGTTGATAGTCCCAAGGAAACGAACACACTAAAAAGTATAAATTAACTTTCAATACTTTTATTTAATAGACAAAACTACGCATTTTTCGATGAAATTACATTAACAAAAGAAAAATCAATTAACCACTCATACGGACCTATTATTAAAACGAACTACTTAATTAACATCTAATAAATCTCACTCACTCCTCAATAAATTTCAATCCCAATAATCATCTAATAAGACATATCAACTATCACCAACTAACCATCCACGACTCCTTAAAACATAGCCTCACCAAATAGCCAATAAAAAACCCTCGGACTTATACGCTGACGCAAAGTTTAATTAAAATTCTTTCGCTTAGCCAGCGTACATCTACACTCAAGATAAATATGCCCAGCTATACATATACACACAGCACACCTCCCCCCCCCCCCTCGCGCTCGAAGAAAAGCTGGCATTAAGTTTCCGCAGCTCCTCGGGAATTAAACTTGCGCCAGTGTGGCACCAAGTGCGCATCCTCGCCTTCAAGATCAATTGCAGTTGCGGCGAGAAGTGCATATCGATGGCGTCCCGCATAGCGGCGGAGCAACTGAAATTTTGTGTATACACAGCGCAGCCACTTCAAAGCCACCCTTCATCCTCGGTCTTTGGCTCAAGTGCGCTCGAGGCAAATTTGAGCATAACTTTATAGGTGATTTCGAAATAAACTGCTGGCGTTGTAGTGGTGCGCTGGGCTGTGTGTGTGTGTGTGGGTGATTGCTATATCGTTGTTGTACGGGCTGTAGCGTTACGCTCGCGGCGTCGGAATGAATTTTGAGTGAAGTTAATAGCGGGACTTGGTTTAACGATATCGATTATAGACTTTGCAGTGTTGAGTTCAATAGGCTGTGAAAAATTGCTAGCCTCGATGAAATTTGTTGAGTTTTTGTAAATCTGTTTGTTTAAGTGTCAATGTTTTTGAAATTCTTTTCTTATAGTTGTTACAGCTTTAGGAATAAAATCGTATATATTTCGATTGTCTGTTCTAGTAATTCTTGTGAGTCACCATCATATATTCAGGGACGATCACTAAATAGCCTTCTGTTAAATCATTTCTTTAGTACGTAGCTGAAATATTGTAATATTAATAATAGTATTACATGAAAGAAGTATATTTTGCGTAGTAGAAAAAATTTGTAACATTACAAGAGTATACATATAATGTTAATTAAAGAAACATACGGACTTTTGTTCTTCGAGAACAAATACTTCTTTTATTTTTTCATCTTATTTCAATTCCCAAGGTCTTCTTTTACTTCTTTGTTTTCAAGTGGACTTTCCGATGAAGAAACTAAGAAATACATATAACTTGCAAAGTTACACCCAAATGTTTATTTGTACATATTCGCTCTTATAAATAATTCTGTTATTTTACAATGCAAAATATACTGCTTTCATATAATACTATTAATAATATTTAATTTTTTTTGCTAAGTACTAAAAATATCTTTTAACAAAAGACTATTTAGTGTGTTATAAATTTATCGAAAGACCGTCATTAAAAAAAAAGCTACCCTCTTGACAGCACTCTTTAATAATTTACTGAATTATTCCTTTGAAATCAAATATCCAAAGTTCCATTCGGAAAATCCCACAAAGCCTTCCAAAGCAACGTTAAAACCAAGCGTTGTATCACACCCAGCCCGACATTTCAACGTCTGATTTACTTAAATGTACATTTAAATGATAAAGTTTCAAAGGAAAGTTGAAGAATGCATTTTATCCTGGAAAGTGGCCACTTTAAAAACTATTTCGCAGCGAAAAAGCCAAAAGGGAGAACGTATTTATTCTACCAAGTGAATAATCATTACAGAGAACCTCGAGAGCACATGTGTGAGTATATATCTTCGAGTGACATATATACGTACACACAGTCGTGGCTGAAAAAAAAACGCGTCGTCGCGGATGCATTTCATTTCAAGCGTGCAATGATGAAACCCCGCTTGCTCTCGACCTTGACAAGAGGGAGTATATACATAGAGCTTCAAAAGAAAAGCCAACAGCAGCTCGTCAGCCCCATTTTTTCCCCTCGTAGACTGTGTTATGCGGCAGCGCATTTCCGCATTGAAGGGCCAGAGCGGCCTGCCTGAAGATGCTCGTCGCCCTAGAATCCATTTGCAAAGTTAACTTTTATTTTATTTATTATTAATTACACGAAATTTTATTATTATATAAAATGTAAGATTTTCTGAAAATTTCATATTCACGCCAAAATTAAATCAAGCTTAATCCATAAGTTTTTCATTTTATTAACCAAACGAATTAATCAAAACAAAATACAAAAATCAATAAATAAGAACAGAAAACGCCAACAGTAATTCGGCTGTGAGAAAAAAAATCACAGAGCCCGAGAGCTCCTTATCTCTACGGCGCTCAATCATCTTCAAATTTCAACCGCGTACATAAAGGCGACTTTCATAAATTAACTACCGCGGCTTAAAATGCATGACGCTTTCTTGCGTAAGTCATTTAGGTGCGCGATAACGACTGTCTCGAAAGAAACTACCCAGCAGCGGCAGTGGCAGTAGTCCCGCTGCTGCTTAACTATTCACGAGGATCTCCCATTGAACGCGCCTCGTCGTATGTATACCGCATTGAGGCGACGTATATACGTATATAGAGAAGTTGCGCTTGCGCCGTAGTTCCTCTCGCTTGTATATTCCTGGAGCGACGCCGCGACGACGACGACGTGTCTCCGGAGAAAAAGCAGGCGGTTCCGAGGAGGAAGGGCCGCTTTTCCTTTTTTTTCTTTCTTAGCCGCAAAGGCTGGGGTACGATACAATGGACTCGTTAAAAGGGTGCTTTTGTCGTACTGATTTTTCTTTCGGTTGTGCTGGGTGATTTTATTTTTGTATTGATGTGAATTTTGTGGTAAATAAGAGCTTAATGTTTGTGGTTTTCTTCTAGAATGAGTTTGTCTTTTCTGAAAGAAATTGTACTGTTATTTCTTGAATTTAAACGTCTATCGCGTTCAAAATACTTACACTCTAAACTTAAAAATGTGAAATCTGGAAGTAAAAAGTTTAAAACTTAAATTTTTATTAATAAGTATTAATATTGCTACAAAAATATTATAATATCATTATAATATTGTAACAATGTTGTTTATAATTTGCTACAATATTGACACAATACTAACAATATTAACACAATATTGGCACAGTGTTGCTATAATATTGCTACAATATTGACATGATATGGATACAATATTAATGCAGTATTTAGTATAATACCTGTGAAATATTGCTAAAACCTTAGAATTATTTTGCTACAATCTTGCTACAATAATGTTATTGCAATATTTTATTTTTGCAGTATTTTAGCAATATTATTATAGCATTTGTATTATACATATATTTATATAATATTGTCAAAGTTATGTTGCTTAATATTTATAAAGTATTGCTCAGATAAATAATTCTTATAATAATGATGTAGGTTTTAACAAGATTAAAATGTAAGTTTTAAATTTTTTACTCCAGATTTCGCAGATTTGATTTTAGTGTGTAGTAGGGATTTAGACAAATTTAAAATGATGATTAAAGGTCATAAAAAAGTTATTCGATAATTTTTAATTTAATACAATCAAAAAATAAAAAAATAAATGAGAAGTCAAAACTGTTTGAAATTTAGAAAAAAATACCACAACTTTAGCGCCATGTAAATCAAGTCTAATGAATAAAGAGAAGCCCTGTAATAGTCCTTACAATTAGTTTCAAACTCTCTTCTTCATACAAAGCTATTTTGCTTTTCCTTGCCACGTGATTACGAAGAGGCTCCCTTTAATTAGTCGATTTTACTAGAACGATGAACTTCACAGAGCTTTCATTATTGGGCTTTCGAGTTTTCGTTAAACGTTTAGTTTGTTTTAGTTTTGCTTTCACGTTTTCTTATTTACAGTTTACCAATTTCTTGAGAAAGTTAAAGTGCAAAACTTTGATTCTCGCTTACTTACAATTTCATTGCTTATTACCTTTTATTTATGTAAGGGTGGAAATTACTATTTGTCAGAAGTAAACAACTGTAAAATTTCCAAGAATCTATGATATTAATTTAAAATTGTTTAACATAAAAACTAAATAAATAATGGTATTAATTAAATTAATTTTCAATGAATTTTTCTTTATTTATTATCTTACAAAAACGTGTTACAGTAAAAACTTATTACAATAAACGAAGAGATATACGATAAAAACCACCGTTAAGCATAAATATAAAAATTAATTTAAGATTTTTCAGAACTATTATTTTTTAATACTAAATCAACATTCGCATTATCAATATTCGAGTTATCTAAATTTGATTGAACACCTTTCGTAAATACTGCTACTGCAATCGGATGAAATCCATAACTAGCTCCAAAATCAGAGATACCTTCTTTATAGTTAGGTAATAAATCAATATCAGAAACATCTCTCCAAGGTGTGCCATAATCAACGTTTGAGGAATACTGATAATCTTTTATGCTTCCATCGTAATCATTATATTTACTGAATTGATCATTCTTCTTCAAAACTAAATCAGATGGAACAAAAAATTGGCGTAGAAATATTTTATCCCAACGATCTTGATCGTTCGCTGTTAAAATAAATAATTTTATCAATACATTATATAATAGAAAAGTTCGGATTGAAAGGAATCAATAAACCAAATATGCAGTTTTGATAAATTTAAAATTTATATTAGAATTATTACTACTTGATGAACCGAAAGAATTAAAATAAATATAATCTATTATTGTCATTAATTAAATTTCAAGGTAGCAAGCATAAAATAATGATAAAACTCACCGATGAAATCATTTATTGGCGCAGATTGCACTCTCAGAATAAATATTAATAATAACATTTTTACAGTTTGATAATACATCATTATCCTTTTATAAACGACTAAAACACTTCAGCGACTTTTGACGACTGTTCAGTTTTACTAAAAGTGTAACTATTTATACTCTTTGGGGTCCATTATTCACACAAATATTGATATAAATTATTAGTAGTAGTCATGAACCTAACACATTTAGAGCTTCGCATTTTATTAGTACTTTTAAAAACATTCATTGTTTGAATCTTTAACATATTTTTTAGTTAAATAATAGTTAAATATATTTTTACATCAATTTTAATTTTTATAAAAAAATAATAAGTTAATAATATAATAAATTATCAGTAAAAAATTTTCTTCTTATAAGATTAATTATAAATCTTCCTTACATTTAGAGAAAACAATTAACGCCCCCAACCAGCACTAGAAATAAAAATAAAATCACATTTTATTTTAAATTAATAACTACTATGTGATTTGTAATATTCAAATGATTTCCTTTCATTACCCAACTTGTACGAGTGACACACCAGAAGATTTTTTATCTGAATTGAAAGGTGGTTCTCCATTTGCGACGTAATCATCCTCATCTTCATAAACCGGCCTTAGAAGCCAATAAAAGGGATATCCATAATTTCGAGTCTCGCTATTTGAAAGAATATCTTGATCATCTACATAAGTAGAGAAAAAATGAATTATTATTCTCAGCAAATGGAAACTCGAGAAAAATACTACGTAAATTGCAATATCTCGATGAACGGATATATAATTTTTCAGTTGTTTCGAAAGAAAATATTTCTTCTTGAAAACTTCAATGTGGCACAAATTGAATGAAATTCTTGCAATTCATGAAGTAAGAAAGTTTATTCGAAATTAATGAAGTTTGCTTTATAAAATTTTTAAAATAGAAATAAATTTTCAATAAAAGAATTATTTTTTATAGAGTTAATATTATTTTTTGTATTTATTTATAATAGAACTTTTTATAGAGCAAAAATAAAATTGATTGAATTTTTATAGGGAACATATTTTTAATAAAAAGTTTGCAATTATAACTTTTAAAAAATGAAAAAATGAATTAAAAACATCGAAAAATTATATTATTAAATGAAATTCTGATGTGGAAATGTTAAGTAGATAAAGATACTTTTCTATTACTACAAAATAATAAAAAATATTTAGATTTTCATGCATATACAAGAATAGTTACAAATATATAGCGAATATTTTTAAATCAAAGTCCTCCAACTAAAATATGAAAAATGACTGTCATAACAATAAAAATTTAATCACTCCTAATCAATCAAACACGATAGCTTCCGCTACCAAAAATTCTCTAATTCTCAATTTCCATTCGTAGCATCCTCATACCTTCTAACGGCGCAGAAACGATCACATTGATCATCAGACAAAAAACGACGTACAGCCCAAAAAACTCCGCGTTCTTCATTTTTATCGTTTTCCACGAGAGATAAAAGATCGTCACCCCCGTTTAATCACAAAAGCAAATTAACTTATCATGTGTCGTTGAGCTCTTGTTCCACTGCACCAATCAACTGAGTTTGTGCATAGTTTTGCGAGTCCTTATATATATAAGCACGGGCGCGACGTAATGCGCACCTAGTCAATAGAACGAGCGAGAGGCTCTAATTATTCGGCGTGGCAGGCGCTAATTACGAGAAATGAAGGACGCAGCCCACAGAGATGAGTCGTCGAGAGTTTTGCTCTGAGACAATATTATTGGCATACTGAGCACTCGTCGGGGAATGCACTTGCGGCATTCTTGCCAAAGAAGAAATCCGAAATCTTCCGCTGATTGCTTAGGACGATTTGCTGCTGGGGGAGGTGTTTCGAAAGAGGTAGTCAAAGTGTTTTTCTAGAATTTTTTAATCTTTTTGTGACATTCTTGTGTATACTTATACGTGTATACATCATTTTACTTGACGTGATTTAGAATATATTCATCATAATAACAGGTGTGCCACTTTGTGCTTTAGTCTTTGGTGGATCAAATATAGAATAGAGAAAACATTTTTTATTACTTTTATCATCAAAGTTTTGATAATAAATGAATTCGATATTTATGGTGCAGACGTTTAACTGCCTTTCAAAATTAAATTAACAATAAGCCGAACAAAAATTTAATAACACTTTAATCTTTATAGCTGTATTAGTGAGTTTTTCATAAAGGGATTATACTAAAATACCAATCTTCTTTATTGGTCTGAAAATTAATTTTCAAACCATGTTAGTTTCTCTTACTTTGCACCTGTTACATCACGCTATTCAATCAATTGTCATAATCAAACTCTCTGAAGCACGTAAACAATGCGAGTTTTCATAATGGGATTAATAAATCATAGAAATCCTATTCAATAAAGGGCTGAAGTTTGTACGAAACTCAGTTACAACTAATCAATAAAAAAGTGACCCAAAACGATTTATCAGACCGTATGTGTCACTTAAAACAAATGTGTGCGGCAATATGACGATAACTGCAAACGATGCGGTTAGAAACCAATACGTGTAAGTTACTTCAAAAACTTTATTTTACGATCATAAAGTTATTCTAATAATTAGTTTAGAAATGAAAAATAGATAAAAATCCCTTAAAAATGAAAAGTTAGTAAAAATTTTTAAACTAATTTTTGTAAGCAATATTTTGTAAATAATACTTACAAAAAATGAACGTAAATTATGCATGGTTTTTATCAAATTAAAAGTTTAATATTTATTACTATACAATAGTTTATTTTGAAAACGTAAAAGTGCCAGTCTTTTTAAAATATTTGTGAACATTTTTCGACTTATAACGTTAGTTTTTTTATCAAACAAAACTTTTAATTATTAAAAATTTATTATTTAAAAATTTTAATCATTTGAAAACTTTTTGAATACATTTTCATTTTTATGATAAGTTATTATTCTTGTAATAAATGTTCAAAGAAGTCACAACATCAATCACTCATATTTAGGCAGCAAAAATTGAATGTTGGTGTTAAAAACAAATGTATGAAAACAATTCTTCTCGAAACAATAAAAACTTTTGTAGAAATCTTTAAAAATTATATTTTATTACTTAAAAAAAGTAAAGTGTTTTCTATTCTTCTTGTTCTTTCATCGTCATACAACTTATATTTCAACTTTTTTTTTTACAAATGTTCTGTTAAAAAACCACTTTTTCACGTTCTACAATTTATAAAGTTTAATTTTAAGCCTTATAAAAATTATAAAATACTAAAAGTATCTTTCATTCTGGACGAAACGAAGCCAATAAATCAGTCGATCTCTATGAACCAACCTCCAGTAATTACCTTTTGCAGAAACCTTCCAAACTAGCTGGCTTAAGCTGTTACCAAACGATACTTCTATTTAAGAAACAAGATCGAAATAGGCCTGCAAACGTCGAGGGCCGCTCGCTTACCTAGCCCTCAGAGACTCCTATATCGAAAATTGCATGGCTTAAATCGATACAAAGGCTGCTGCTGCCGCGACGCTTTCGGCGAGGGCATTGTTGTAGCCCCCCTCCCCCCCCCTCCCTCACACCCACCCTCTCTCTTACTAGCGCGTGATATACCCCGACGCATTTAAAGAGCGAAAGTCTTAAGGTGCAATTTCACCCTCTTAAAGCCATCCCTCGTCGCGAGTCAGCCCTTCCCCCTCCGCCTTTGTCACCCCTCCTTTTTCCCGGCGCCGATAGTCGAGACTCAAAAGCTGCCGTTCCCGCAAGCGCTGCAGTCTCCTCACGCTCGGTTAGATTGAAGCTCGCGCTTGCCTCGTAAAAATGCCGTGCGATAGACCGAGGCGGGAGCTCTATGAGCTCAGATATTAACAATGTGAAACGAGACTCTGACGCTCGATAACGATTATCGAGAGCTTCAACGCTGTTAATATGGCTTTTCGGAAAGTCGCGGAAAATCTTATGGTGAATATTATTTTATGATTATCTATTAAAATATTCATTCTTTTTGCTGTGATATATGGTATAAAGAAATGTAATAGCAATGATGGAAGTTACCTTTGGATGAAAGCAATTATCATAATTTCCATGAATTTTCTCTGTACTTGCAACATTCTAGATTACCGCGAATTTCAAGTATTTTTACTGATACATTATCTGAATGCAAAGGTAATTGTTCGACTAAGCTAAGTCAGATAACGCGAAGCAAAGTAAATTTCCTCTTTGCTACGTAGCAATTTTAGATAATGATTTTAAAATGAATTTAGACTAACATAAAGCATTTAATAAAGCTACTGACTTATCAAAAGAATGAGAGAGCAAACGCTCGTATACATAGATTCACGTGTAATTAGAAGGCTAAAATATTCAAGAGCTTTTAGATGAGGCTTGAAGTGTAATATTACAAGCCGTTACATCACAAAAGCAGAAGCTCATTACGTTGGTGAACGCGCTGGTTGGTCGTTATCATAACCCAGATGTCCTGAGCTACGTTTTAAAGCGTAACTTTTCCAGTCATCTAGAGTGTGAATAATAAAACTAAGATAAACAGATTCTTAAATTAACTTATTTGTGTATACAGCATCTGCAATCTATTTACCAAGTCTGCGGTAAATACACCAGATAATTCTAAAAATTCCAAGCTTACTAATCCCTTAAAACAAAAAAATATTCAACATCTTCCTCTAATCAAAAGAACCAGATAACGTTAACAAAATAAACCACTGTCCTAACCAGCAGCTTACGCGAATCATAGCATTAGCGCTTCTGCCAACAGCGCATCAATCCCCAAATCCTCGACCCAGCTGCCATCTCTCGTCGCCAAAGCCCCACGTAGCCAATATCTTTATTTCCGTGTTTACCCCGAAGATCCCGAGCCTCCGGCGCTGCGGAGATTCACTTTGCGTGCGAGTGGCTTTATCGTGGGGCCCTCTGTCCCCGCAGGAAATTCCGATAAGAGTTCCTACGCTCGGGGAAAAGCGAAAGCCTATTTCCGGGCGTCGACCCCACGTCGGCGCAGACTGAGGAAAGGAATCGCCCCTCGGCTCCGCCTTCGTGGCTCCTCGGCGTCTTCTTTTTATTCCCGATGAGGAGGCGCGCTCTCCCGCTCCCCAGTCTCTTTGCTTCGGTGTATTATTAAACTTTGGATATATTTTCGGGCCGCTCGGATTACTCCGTGGAAAGTTGCTACATGGCAGATGAGTGGAATGCGTCGGGGGAGAGGTTGTAGTTAGTGTGGATTTTCGGTGAGGGATGGCGGATTGAGGAAGATGCAGCTTTAGGCACGTTTGTTGGAAGAAAGCGGAGAGAATGACTAATTTAGAAGATTTTTCTAATATAAAGTATTATTTAAAGAATCGATTAGTGATTTAGTTGGTACTACTGGATTGCGTTATTAAATCAGTAATTTATGGATTTTGGCATGATAAACCTTATTGGCTCTCAATATTTACATATGTAACATGAGTATTAGATGCATTTATTATGTATCTGCATTAGAACATAATAACAAATTTTCAAAAGATTCATATAATATCCAGAAATATAAGAAACAACACAGTTTTAAATCACGATTGTTCGATTAATGACTGATCAATGATTGTATGACATACATTTAATTTGAGTATTATTTTTGAAATGAAACATTAATTTATTTAGAAACAACGAACGATTTTCAACGCCATGCATTAAATTAAGCATTGACTCACGTATCGACTAGTCATTAATAACGGAGTAAAATGGTAATTTATCCGATGCATGTGTAATTTATGCGATTCAAACGTTTTATTTCCGTTTGCTTGATATAAAGAATGATTTGTGTCTGACACGTAATGACTATTAACGATTGCTTTTACAAATCAATAGATCTTTCATTAGAAGATAATTATCTTTTTAATTTATTTTTGCATTACAACAGAATTTACATTAATTTTTATTATAGTCTACAGTGACTCTTATCAGTGAAAGAACCATTCCTTAATTATTAGTTTAACAAGGGTTATTATCACAATCTATTAAAAATAATTACAAATTTTAATAAATTATTAGAATTTATTAAATAAGAATTTTAATTAGTCATAAACAATAGTGAAAAGCGATTAAGTTAAGAGAGCGAAAAATATTAGATTTTAACGATCCATTCCTTAGCTAATAATCTATTTTCCAATTGTTGACTGTCATGACTGATTCTGTTTAAATATAAAGCTCATTAACAATTAAACTGGCGATTTAAACGTTAAAAATTTTTCCTATTACTATACAGAACTATTCAATTTCAAAAAATTGAATATTGTAACATCTTTATCCATGTATTCACATAAATATGTCTAACTACCGCTCATTAACACTCATTACAATAATTTAATACTGTTGCAATACAGTATAATCAAACGAAACAGTTGCACACCGCGTATGAATATATTTCATCTATATTATTAATACCCATGCATTTTGCCGCAACGAAACCACCCTCCTATTAAAACAAGCCCGTTAAGTTTAAAAATACATCCCCGTAAATCAGTCAGAAGCACTCTAATCATAGACGAATCCGAACTCCCATCCTCTCTCATTGCTTTGAAAAACTCATTTGCGAAAGCGCGAGTGCATAATCATCGTAAAAAGATCGACCTTCCGCAGCGGCGACAGAGAATCCAGCCAGAGCAAGCCCCATAAAGCAAGCCACACCTCTTCCACGTAGGCGTTCCACACATATACACTCTCGCGCAACAACCTTTTCGCCTTCATCCCATCCGCGCCCGATCGGCCGCGCGGCTGTACGCTAATTTGGAGCATGTACGAGCAAGCAGCAGCAGCAGCAGCCACCGCCTCGTCCAATAGTTTCCGACCGAGTGGTCACAGAGAGACCTACTCTCATCGCCGCGCAGAGAGAAAGGATATAGAGGTCGAGTGTGCGAGAGAGACAGAGAGAGAGAGAGAGAGAGAGAGAGAGAGAGCTGGCAAGCCTCTCCCGTCTCTTCCGTCTCTCTCGTCACGAGCTATAAGCGTCGCAGCATCGTTGTCGTAGCGCTCGCGCCGCCGTCGGCTAACGAAGGGTTTCAGCTTGGTATTGGTGCGAAGAGCAGAGTACAGAAGCCTCAGCAAGGCGCGCCCCGTGTAAACACGTCGGCGGAGAGAGCGGCTCCGCTGCCACGCGAGCTCGCGCCTACCTCCAGTACATCCGATGCTACCGACGACGCGGGTTGCATGCTGGATACACAATCGCGCCCACCCCTTGGCCTCCCCCTCATTCTATAGTTCACCTTTTAGCGCGCGCGCGCACTTTGCTTTGCGTGACGAAGCTCCGGCCCTTGCAGCTGTAACTCTGCCTTCCGTCGCCCTGCTTTCAAAGCTCGCATCACGCACACTTGACCTTCTCTTGAAGTGATTGTTCGTGCAGTGAGGAATGTCGTACGAGCCGGAGTGCGCTTCCAGTGATTTATGCACTTGAGTTTGTGGTCGTCGTTGAAATTTGACGGTGAAGTGAGCTTCGGTGATTAGATTAAAGTGATGCGCGAGCTTGGGAGTGACTAATATTAGGCTTATGTTCCTATTTACTTAATGATCTCTTGGCTTTATTGTGATTAAACTGATTAGGAACTGATCATTTAATAAGGGTTTTCAAGAATATGATCGATTCTTTGATTATTATAGATAACTGTGATGTGATGAGTGTAAACAGATTGTTGCACGATGAAATATGAAGTCTAAAGGAAGATCGATATGTGAAAGAATCGAAACTGCCATTCACTCGAGCAAAGTTAATATTCTTATCGTTTTCCAATAATGTACAAAGCTTTTTCTGAAATCATCTTATGCTTGGAAATGCTTTACTTCAGTATTTCAAAAAGGGTTTAAAAACTTTTACAAAGAATGTTAACCCCTACTCAAGTGTTCTCTGATATTCCAAAATGTTGCAAACTGAAAGTATATTTTGCAATTCATAGGTCTTGTACATTTAAAAGATTCTTTTCGCAATCCACTCTCATGACATTTTTGAAAATAATGGAATACTACGTGGACTTAAGTCCAATATTTTCAAGTAATAAAAGTAAAAAAAGCTTTTTCCTGGACAAAGTGAAATTGGAAATTCTATAACTTACAACTTTTCGCATCTTGCTTTTTTTTTAAATCTTGTAACCTTGAAAACTATTAACTAGTTTTATGTCTGATATGCACTGATGGTTACTATGCATCAGACTTATGACAATTTACTGAGTTGCAAATGATTTCGAAGGCAGCAGTAATTGCGTCGCTTAAGGATGCAGTTCTTTCGAGCAAACTACTAATACTTTGCAAAGAAAAAATTTCACTGTACAAGAATTCACTTGCAAGGATTCCAATTCCGAAAAGCGTCTACTCTCAAGCAGCCAGACAGATCACAAGGCCCCTTTGAAGACAAACGCAAGCGAACTGCTGGCATCGTCAAGGAGGTGATTCGCTATTGCTCTCTGCTTGCTCTACTTTCAGGATCTTCTTCCCCCTTCTCGTTTACCTCGCAATAAGGATGAACAGCCTTTTGAGATTCGGTCCTTTTAAAGATGGTGAGTAATGTCCTGTATAGTATTGTGGTGCGGGTATAGACAGAAATACTTTTTGATTCGATTCTCCTACCTATTTTCCAAGTCGGTAACTTGAGTCTTTGATTAATGTACATCATATCTCTCATTTTCTAGCGAACTTGACTGTAATGTAATTTTATAAAATTGAAAGTGGAAACTAAAGTATTTACTCTTGTTATTACCTGCTTTTAATTTTAATCATGGATAATGTATCATTTTAAAAAACTTGACTGATAGATATAAGAAGGCTACTGTCAAGCTGTGATAATTGTAACATGATAAGTAACTTCTGATATTATTGTTAAGCATTGATACTTTTCAATCGCAATATAAAGAAAGTCATCGACCTATGTGGATAGGCGTTAATATTCAACCATTGTATTTTGTTTGTACTTAATTGATATAATAATAAATTATATCTATCTATTTCAACAATCAATTTTCAAACGATCAACAAACAAGCAATTGTGAATCATTTTTTAGTACTCATAATATTTTTTTATCTCCGTCTTTATTCTCCATGATGAATCCAGTATTTGATCAGACCTCAGTACTTAAATAATTATTACTCTAAAATTATAAATTTATGAGAAAAAGTAGTATTTTTAAAATTAAGATTTAGTGATAAGTAACTAAAATCTGGATTACAATATATGATAAGATTTTAGAATTCAATTGATCAAAAAGTAGGTTCTGCCATCTGTTTCATCTGATGAAAAACTTGATAACGCCAAACGATAATGTTTGTTTGAATTAATTACTTGAGTACTACTAGACAAATCAATATCTATATTTTTACGACCCGAAATTCAATGTAGTATCGAGTGCCATTTTCCTTGACATTCGACCTCATTTTCAACGAGTTATTGTTCACTAACTGAAGGAAAAAAAGTAAAAATTCTATCCCGCTAATTGGTTTATTGGCTTAAATTTTTACACTGTATCATGTCTCTTACAATATGTAATATTTTAGTTTACAAGAATTAGTGGAACCTAACAATAATATAAGCTTATTTCTTTCCAAAAAGTGGTATAATGTACATACAACCAAATTACAGGATTTAATTACATTATCTTCTATGATAAAAATCAAACTATATATATAGTATATATATATGCAATGAACGACGTTTGTGTATAATATAATAGCAAGATCAAAGCTGAACTTACCCGAGCACAAAATCCTTTGATCTTCGTTTGAATCTGAAATGTCATAACAATCATTATCGAGTTCCAATTAGTTAGATGTATAATCGCTAATTCTGATCATTTATAGTTCTAATTAATTATAATAGCAAATATAATGTCTTTAAAGTACTGTAGGTAGTTATTATTAATTTAGTTCATATAATTTTAAAGTTTTGAGTACAGTATAACATTTTTGATAATCCATCTAGATAGATCACTTACAAGAGCTTACTTATAAGCATTTATAAAAGCTTTTTAGCCTGTTTAATTTTTAAATATAAAAATAAATGACATAATAATAAGTATCATTAAGTAAATCTGATAAATAACTAAATAGTAGTCTAAAACTAATTTTAAGATATATTTTTATCATTTTAATCAAAGGAAAAAAGTACTTTAGTTAATTACCGATAGCTTGTAAGTAAAATCAAAGACTGTTTTCATAAGTGGCACTTTTTCAAGTGCTTGGCTAAGCCATTTAACATCATCGCTTTTGGATCTTATAAGATTCTTAGATTCTGAAAGTAAAGTAAGTCCATTTAGTAAATAAATCTGATTTTCTTGATAAACTGACATAATTTTAAATAATAAAGTTATACTTCAATCTTAAAAGCTTCATTTCTTTCTGATATTTTTCTGTTTTCCCCAATTTCTCCATTCGTCATGCCAACTTCCCACGTGAAACACTTCATTAAAATAACATCATCCTCAACAAGAGAAAGTCTCACTACTACCCCAGCCACCCTCATAGCGTCGAAATCCTCGACGAGCCAATAAATTGACCGATGTAAATTCCAACGAGCTACTCAGCCATTTAGTCTCAAGCTGGCTCTCGGAAAACTATAGCGATGCGCGCGATGCATAATGCAGCGAGCTGTTATCCGCGCGCTAGCTAAGACAACGAGACAGCGTCGAGTCTTCTAGACAACGACAGTTCACGTAAAAAAGAGAAAGCATTACCAAGGAGAAAAGCGCGCACCGCTTTGTGTATAAATGATGAAAGGAGACGTATCGTGTGCTCGGAGGGAGCCGTCGAGCTTTGTGTAGCCTCCATGTATATAGAAAAGGCCAAAGCGATTTTCCGTACATGAAGAGGCGACGTCGACGACGCCGGTTACATAACAATGAGCAGAGAGGGAGAGAGAGCCACGCCGAGTCAGCGAAGTCTTAGAAGAGGAACGACGCACTTGAACTCTCGGCCGGTCCGCGGCCTATTCCTCAACCCTCCCGGCTTCGATTTTCTCACCTCTCGCACCGGCTTGTGTTTCATTAATCTGAATAAGGGGAAGGTGGGATAGAGGAGT
>JAPYZA010000865.1:0-25127 GCA_030522685.1 Eupelmus azureus | reverse complement strand
ACTCAAAAGTGTGAAATCTGGAAGTAAAAAGTTTAAAATGTAGGTTATAATTCATAAAGTAACTTTTCTTTACTAAATTTAATATCATTATTTTATACTCTGTTGGATAAAAAAATTTCTTATAGAAAATAAATAAAGTATACCAAAATTGAGATAATTAGTTGTATTATAAATATAAGTAAATATTTGTATGTAGTATTTATATTTTTAAATGCCAAAATAATTTTTAAGTATCAATATTGCTACAGTATTATTATAATATTGCTACAATATTGTAGTAGTATTCCTACAATATTATTGTAATATTCCTACAATATTATTGTAATATTCCTACAATATTATTGTAATATTCCTACAATACTATTGTAATATTCCTACAATACTATTGTAATATTCCTACAATATTATTTACAATATTACCAGCATTTTAACAATATTAATATAACCTAAGAATATTAATCGAGAACCTTAAAAATATTAATATACCTAAAATAAAATCATAACCAAATCTCGATATCCATCCCCAGTCAACGTAACACCCAAATGACCATCTCAAGCCCCTCCTCAATACCTCACCCCACCCCAACCTGCCTCATCGCTAATCCGAACGAATTAATCATCGCGCATCACCCTTGCCTCCCAGCGTCACGCCCAATTAGCGTCTTACACGGCCCCGCTCTTACCCACCTCCACATACGCACACCGCAAATCCATCCCAACCAGCGAGCCATTTACCACGTCTCTCACCCGGCAAAATCTCTCTCTGTCTCCGCAGGTGCAAGCATGAACGTGACCACGACGCTAACGGCCACGGCGGCGCTGACTACGTCGGCCACGACGTCGACGACGACGGCGGCCGCCGCCCTGGCAGCCGGCCTCACGACCACCCTGGCCGGCATACTCGAAGGCGTCGAGTCGCACGTCAGCCGGGAGGCTGGTGGTCGGCATCATGGCTCAGGCGTCGACGGTAGCCTGAACATCTCGCCGGTGACGCTGTCGTCTGACTGGTCGAGGGTGGTTAGATTGCTGATGCTGGCCTCGCTCGCGGTGGTCGGCAGCGTTGGAAATGTCTTTATGATATCGGCTGTTATGGTCGAGGACCATCTTAAGAAGCGAGGTGAGTGGGTTCGGGGTTTTTTTTAAGGCTTGGTAGAGTGTTGTGTAATTTTTGGAATGAGGTGGGAATGTGGTAGTTTTAATTGCTAAAATGTTGGATGGTGCTTGGATTTATATGGATTAAAATAATGGGTTGCGCGGGGAAAAGCGTAGATAACAGATGCGTTGTGGGTTGCGTGCGTATATGCTTACTCCGTAACGTTTGTTTCATTCATAACAGGTAGCACGGTAATTTTATGGTCACGGCTTGATGATTTTTATTTTTCAGAGTGTACTGTTTTTTACGCTTTTCTCACGAACTCATGTCTGTTTATGAATATTTCTTACGTCGAGCTGTTAATTTATCATTAAAAAAAGTCAATATTTTTAATATATATATTTTATACATAATTAAAACTTTTTGTTAATTTATTTCACTCCATGAGGTGACTTTAAATTCACGTTTAAAACTTTTAACAAGACTTTAATATATATTTTTTAATTTATGTTTCTTTTAACTTTTTCTTACAACAGCTTTCCGCGATGAATCTTTTTAAAAGTTTTTCTAAGGATACTTCGTAACGGTACACGAAACTGAAACGAATGTTCTTAGTCTCGTGGTGTACTTTTCATTTCTCATTTACATTTTAATATAATAAAAACAGGGCACAATTTACAAGCCACCAAATACGTTTTATTTCGCTAATGTAATTTGATGAAAAGAATAAAGCTAAATCTGCGTTCATTATATTGTACATAATTTTACTGCTCGATTTTTAGGTGATTCATTTTTCTCTTGTAGTCATATGCAAAATATTTTATTACAAAATGCGCGACAGGCAAAATTAATTTAGTTGCTCTACATTGTAGTCACATTTTGCCTAAATAAATTTACTTAAAATTTCCCAGCCATTAGTTAAAGTAACATTTTAAATCTGTTTTAAACTTGCAATATTAAAATAATTTTATAATAAATGTGTCTAAAAATTTTCAAAATTATCGTTAAATGTACATCTATATACTTTTTCCAATTAAACCGATTTAGTTAAAGTAAGAAGTATAAACTAGAACCAACATTTTAATAACGTGCATTGTAAAGAAAATTTGCACAAAACCAACATTTTGAATAGCTTTGTACCAGAAAAGAGTGTAAAAGTCGAGTTAAAAGTTTAAGTGAAAAAACTTGCATGATGTAGTACAAGAAAGTACACAGGCCATACATATTACGTTATATAAATTATATAAATAATAACAATAACGCAACAACAACAACAATAATAAAAAAAATAATAATAATAATAACACTAATAATAATTTGATATATTTGATATGCTATTTACTTAATAAACGCCATCGAAATGAATAGTGACACCTTGTTTCCACGCAAAAGATTACTGCTCTATAAAATAAAGGAATTCACTTCTATAGGAGTTCCATTTCATTGAGATTCAGATCCTTTTTATCACGCTTTGAATGTGAATAGTTCCTGGTTCCCGCGGTAAACTACTTATTTATACTAACCTAGTAAATTTTCATCATTATTTAAAAATACCCATATAAAATTCATATTTCTAACTTACACTGTTTTATCAAACCTCAAGAAAATTGCTTAAAATATTAAAAAATAAAGATTATGGACAAGCACACCTTTCCACATATTTAGAATACTCCCCTCACCCTCCCAAAAATCCACCCAGTCAAAGAACATGAAAACGATAAAACAATTCCATTAACCACAACACCCACCACCGTCCAATAAAACAGCACGCGCACGAGCCCCAAAATTTATCACCACGCGCAGAGACCAAATCTCCAATGTAACACGCGTTTCGCTCGCGGCCAGCCCTAGACCGCACTTAATTCACCGGCTTTTGATTCGGCACAACTCGCCCAGCCGCATATTTCGCTACCCCCTCTCCCTGTGATAAACTGCCCAAACTAATCATCCCGCTCGTCTCCTGGAGGCGGACACCGGACCGTTAATTTTCTTCGCACGTTCGCCAGACCCAAGGAATCGCGCCTATATCGGAAGACGCGCGCGTATACGGGATCGTCACTGAGCAGGCGGAGGGGGGAAAAACGCTGAGTCTTGAAGGGCCGCCGGCACTTCCGGCGCTCACGTAATATCGTCCGGAAATCCTCTTTTACGGGCGGCGCTCGGCTTTTAGTTTTTCCCGGCTGCTCTGTATTATGTATATACGCCGTAAAGCCGGCCCGTAAAGTCTCCCTGGGAGCGCGAGTTCCGGAAAATATTTTCCGCTGTCGGCTTCGTTAGTTTAGAAGTGTTTGCCCCCTTTTATACGTGGGCTGCGCGCACGTGTGGCTATTCGGGTGGGGTGTTTTTTTTACGCGCGGAGCTGGGATATGACCGAGTTTTTGTTAATTTCGAGGGCGGAGAGTTTAACTTCCTGCGAAGGAGGCGGGTGGGGAAGGATTGTTAGGCAGGATGTGCTTGGTGAGGATGGGTCATTGTTAGGGCTGGTGACTTGGGAAATGTTGGACGGTGGGAGTTTTTAAAATTTGATTATTTATTCATTGGTTACTTGAGTTTAGGCGAGTTTCGAAAAAACTGAAGTTCTGTAAATAAATTTGTGGAAAGGTTCGCTTTTGATTCAAACTAAATAAAAAGATAGTGATTAATCTACCTCCATTCCTCCAGCTACAATACAGACAACCGTACTCTTACAATTAAAGTAAAACAAGCAATTAACTTCGAAACCCCCAGTTTCCACTAGACCCTGAAAAGAACCACCCCTTAATCCACTAAAAAAGAAGTGAAATCGATAAACCATTGCACCTCTGCACTCCTTATCTGTCCAGGTAACGCGTTCCTGGTGAACGTAGCTCTGGCAGACCTGCTGATCTCGGGCATGGTAATACCTGCCTCGGCCATCCTGATACTGGCTGGACACGAGGAGTCGCCGCGTGGCATCTGTACTTTCGAGTGGACCCTCGAGGCGCTCTGCTTCCTCGTCACTGTGCTCACCCTGGCTGTTATCGCAATCGAGAACTACATGCGGCTTTGCTGGCCCGTTGAGAGGTAACTGTAATAATGATATAGTAGTTTTGGTATTGATTTTTGTTTTTTGATGACGGCGAGTTTGAGCGGAGATTGTTGGATTTTTGTTGGGTATTATTGAATTTACGTTGCTTTAATATTTTATGCTTGGTTGGTTTCACATCCTCTTTTTTCAGGTAATTTTTTGAGTAGTATTACATCTGACAGATTTTCTTTATATTCAATCTAGATAGGATATCTTAATTGATATGAATAATTTATTCCATAAATAATGCATATAAAAATGAAATGTATATCATCAAATATTCGGGAAGATCCGATAAGAGCTTTATGGCGTTTCAAGTTTCGCGTTCAGTGAAAGAGTGGTTTCAGATAATTCTCTTTAATAATTTATTAACGAACTATATTTATGAATAATAAAAGCATCAATTAGAAACCACGTTAGTAATTCACAGAGTGGGAATTAACCATTATAAAAAATTACAAAAAAATATCAATTAAAAATAATTTTTAAAGCCCACGCATTCTTAATCACTGTAACATGGTTTCGCATATTTAATATACTCTCCTAAATATCTTTCTAAAAACTCAAAACCACCCAAAAACACATAGACTCACGAAATAAAACAGCCATCAACCCTCGCTCCATAATTGAGCAATCTCCAAAACCATGGCCATTAGCAGCACCTCTCCCAAACTCGCTCAAAATTTCCCACTTCCCCCTTCTCTCTTTCCCTTTACACCGTCCATTTCAAAGAGCCAAGCGTCACCTACTGCCCATCTAAACTTCAATCCCAAAACTCTCCAAAATAAAATTAACCCTCGACCCCTGGCTTATATATACCCATCGCAGCGTCATCACCACACAGCGACACTTTTCGATTAACCACAGGTCAATTTAACCATACCTTCCACACCTAAGCATCAAACGCAAGCGACTAGTTCGATAAACCAGAGATTCCCTTTTTGGCACGGCGAGGTGCAATTTTTTCTTCTCGGCAGGTCAACGACTTCTCGACGCGCCGGCAGGTTGGCAGGCAAGCGAGGATTATCGCTATCGGGAGTATAGTCGCATGTTAGTTAGTTGTTAGGGGGGCGGTTAGGCCCGGGCTGGATTATGAGATGGAGCCCGGGACAAATAAGCTTGAATTATTGGCTAACGGTTAATAGCATAAGCTCGATTGCAATATCGTTGTTGCCGGATGATAGGCCGAGTTATGTTAGCTGCTGGTTCGATTTGATTTTCGCGAATGTTGAATGTCCTTTTTTGGAGGGTTGCAGTAAGTTTGTTAGCAGTAAAGTCGTTGCAGTGAAAATTAGCAGAATTCTATTAAATATTACTAGAAAGTTAGTAAATTTTATTATAAACTTTATCAATTTTTTCTATTTCGCGAGTCTGTCTTTTTTTCAAAAGAGTTCTAATACTTAACAGACCCTTTTTCTACAAATTAAAAATTAAATACAATTTGATAATTTTTAACTTACTTCCACTTTCCATAGTAATAATATAACGCAATACCATAAGTCTACTAGTCCACTACCCCGAAACTTTAATTAACAAAACGTAACACCTCAATTCTCAGCTAACGTCCACCAAGCCCTAAATTCAAGAAGAAAGCCGTAACACGTATTCATTTACCTCCTCTATTGCTCCCGGTGGTCAGCGCGTATTCCGAGGCGCACTTGGCCTCCCGGCCATGCAAATATCTTCTGCGCCAAACCAATATCACCGACTGCTATCGAGTTACCCGCTGGCTCGAACATAGCCAGTATCCCACCCAAAAGCCTAACCGTTCGCGATAACAATACGTACGCCATAATTGCGCCTCGCGCCAGCCAAGCATCAAGACACTTTACCGTAACGCTCCGGCGCGATTAAAAACGAGCCTGTCTCCGCTTAGATGATGCGTTTATTTCAACAGCTCCCCAAAAAAGCGCTGAATATACAGCGCGCTTAGGTAGGGAGTCGCGCGAGCCGGGGTACACTTACGAGTTAAAATATCAGGCGAGAGAGCTACACTTTTTGCGCGGCGCGCTGAGTAAGGGTTTATGATGTCTATTACCTTTGGCGGCCGTCCAATTTCGCGACAATACTGCGCTTTGATATATATGAAAATCCGTGCGCCGCGCGGCGGTTCTACTCCCTGCTGGAGGATTATACCAGAATGTTAAAGCGGAGGGTGTGTAGTGACGAGGCGGAGGGAGATGCAATGAAAAAATATTGTTTTTCGATTATTTGTGCGCTTGCTTCTTTTTCTTATGCCAATTTTTGCGCAATGGAGCGAGATGCTAATTTAATGTAATGAAGAGTATCGACGACGCACTGGATTATCCGGGATTGGAAAATTAAAGCAGACGGTCCGGCCTCCCGGCGCATTTGGCAAGATTGAATTTCAATCAATAAATTATCGTCCCGGCCATTTTTGTCCTCGCTTGGAGTCCCTATAAAAATTTGTCATATTGATTTAGCGGGTTTTTACATTCGAGCGGCCCAGTTCGCCGGACGGACCAAAGTGCGCGGAAAATGCCCGAAAACGCCATAAGTCAGGCGGTTTTAGATGAGTAAATCAAGTGTAAAATGCCCTGGCCGCAACGGCGCGCCCGATTTATTTCCAAAAAGCATCTTTCGCCCCGCGCGCGGCTGTATAAATCCGAAACCTTAAATAACAAGCGCGTCGTCCCGGCGTTGATCGCGTGCCCGAAGAAAATGCCAAAAGCGAATTTATATCCACTACCTTAATTAACCGGGGCAGCGGAGGTCCAACGGAAAAACCACCGCCAGTACATAGCCGCGGATTTATCTTTTCTCATTATGCGCTCGCCGCGGCCATGGAGCCAGGCCAATCACTTATAAAATTTGAAATTCATAAGTGTACCCATCCCCGATGCTTTTCTCTTAATAACTCGCCGATGAAAATCGTTCGCCTAGACCTTTTTTCCTGCCCGCACCCTCGCCGTCGAATTTTCCAATATAGCCGGGCGCGCGAGCGCGTAATAGAAAATTACGCCCGAGCAGCGGCGGACAACACGGGAATAGATTTTCATTAAACGAGCGGTCAGTCACAGGCGAGTCCCCCCCAAAATTGCGGGGACATTTGGCCCGCGGCGCGTAAAATCAAACAAACGACGCCGGCCGCAACAGAGCGCCCCGAAATTCACGAGCCTTTCAAAACGATGAATGACGGCCGAAGTTGCGTCGCGCCCTGCGAAAATGGTGAACTCCTCTTGTAACGGACGGCGCGCGGGCTCTTTTTTTTTGTTCGGTGGGCAAAATGGAGCTCGAACGAGAATCGATCGGTGGACTATAAATATTTCGGAAAATCGCGATTAAAATTTTCGTTCGCGCGGTTTTCGCGGCGAGGGCCGTTGATTGAATGTTGGTGGGACTGGTTTTTGGGGGCGATGTGTTTCGGGGAGCTTTTTTCATGGTTTGCCGGTGATTTGCAACGGTCTTTTTTGTCCAGATTGAAAGATGTCGAATGGCCGAAGGAGCTTTTTGAAAAAATCTATCACGTTGAAAAAAAGCACCGTTTTTTTAGCCGTACAAAGTCACTTGATTAATGTTTCATTTAAAGCCATAATTAAATATGTAGGATAACCCCGACCATCCAATTAGCGATAGCTTTGCTACCGTGATATTTTTATTCAATCCCGGGAGCCCGATTTTATCCGCCATCTATTCAGCGTATCTATCCTTCCGCAGGATTTCGAAAGCATTCATGCAAATTATTGAATAGAAGGACAAAGGCATATAGCGCTTCCATTGACCGTCGTCCATTAACCCCACTGATCAATATTCCCTATACCAATCGGCGCAGCTGGTTTTACCTTCTGCTCGCGCGATCTTTTCAAACCGCCTCCATTCTTTCGCTTTGCGTCAAAGCTAAATCTGTTACAGCCATCGAACTGAATACCCACATACCAATTGAAAAAGCCTTCAGCCATCGCTGCATACACGATAGCTATGTGCAAGATTCAAAACTTTCTGAACAAGAGCTCGTGCGTCTCGATGTAATTGTGGCCTCGCGCTTTCCTATTAATATCAAAGCTTTCAAACACGCCGATCGAGGGAAGGATGATTCCGTCCGCCGGCGGGAGGCCCTCAAAGGCCGGCATTATCAGGCAGATGCATTAAGTGGCCCGCCAGTCCAAAACAATAATGGGCACTAGACCGTGGAATTATTTAGGAAGGGCTCGCTGCATCGAGAGCTACGCTCAAGCTCTACTATATCAAAGCGGGAGTTCCTTTGTCTTTCTCTCTCTCTCTCTCCGCATAGATGAAATATTCCAGCTTGCTTTAGGCGCTTCAGTTTTCAAGATGGCCCGCATCTTGGAATTGCACGCTCGAATTCGATTCGTCGTCCCTCGAGGATGCTGGAATAGTTGAGCGTCAAACGGAATTGTTTAACTTTGAAAAGAGCGCTTTCGCGTCAGTTACTTTTTTTCAAAGAGGAGAGGAATTCGATTGTCGATTATTTAAAGCTTCGGAAGATAGCGGTGGTGTAGTCGCGAAGAAAATATGGGATTTTAAAAAGTAACCGGGTAGCATGGCCGAGACGAACGTCACCAGAAATCCAAACTGCCGTGCGTAAAAAACTTTCCAGCCGCCGCGGTCGCTCCGAACTTCCAACTGCCTCCTCCCCCCCGACTCCCGGGGAAAAAGGAAAAAATTCAGGGCGCATCGAGCCGCTCTCGAAGCGTGAAGTGACCCTCGCGATTCCGAAAGCACGCAATGAATCGTGAAAAGCGTCGCTCGCTCTCCGAAAAGTCAGCGGGCGTAAATCTCGCTCTCTCTCTCTCTCTCCCGCCTGTGACCCCGATAAATCCCTCAGCGAGCGCCATTCCTGGATATCCCGCCTACTCGTCGATAACTCGCTCTCTTCCCGCGGCAATAAGATTGCCCTCCTCGCTCCGGCATTCCTTGCTCTACTTCTCCACGCGTAATTTCCATCAGACGGTTCATATTCGCGCCGGGTCGCATATAAATTCCGAGCGCGCGCGGCAAACTTCCCCAGGCCGAATTCCTTCAGCCGACAATGGCCTCCTGCTGTGCTAGCACTTGTACCTAGACGGAGTAATTAGACGAGCGCGCGTCTGGGCCTGCGCTTCAATTACCTTCTGATTGAAATGGCTAGCCTGCCGCTCTGCTGCCTCGATGCGACCTCGATTGAAAGGGGGGGCCAGAGGCCACTCTCATCTAAACTTGGCCAACTGAGAGAGAGAGAGAGTGCAGGTATAGTTAGCCACGCGTGCACCTGGGGTGTTTGGTAGCAAGGAGGTTTAGCTTGCGCGGAGTTTTAGCCGCAACATGCCTTTGTTAAGGGTCTCGAAGGCATTGTGCCCGACTGTGGAAGGAGGGCATAAAGGAATGCGAAGGAACCGCGTGGCTTCGGTGTAATTAAAGCCCATTTGGGTGTAGAAGAAAAGGCATGGGGAATTGTAATTTTGATGAGACGTGATGTGAAAGTTGCTCATGTTTTATTTTTCTCAAGTTGAAAGTCGAATTTGATCCAGAGTTTTTGCGTTTAAAATTGCGTTATACATTTATATAAATGCAAAAACTATTGCAGTCCAAATTGTTCCCGTCATCGCCAAACCAATCAATGACGTTGAATGTTGTTGATATTTTGTCTAAAATATGGTTCATAATGAGCTATGAAATACATTTGTGGTTTAATTCGCTATACAGGATAAATACGGAAACCACTATAATTGAATTAATGCATATTTCCCATTATAGCTCTAACATTAATTGCAAACCTACAAAACATCAAATTAAATTCTTGGAATAACTAGTAATTTAGAATAGAACCTTGTAATACAGAATTCCGGTGAATATCCTTTCTACACACCCAACAAATTACTGATAAAGATATCGACAATCTGATGCACAATGCATAATTCGCAATTACCATATTGTATCGATCATTCCTTACGAACCCATGAAATATCTCCCTCAATCCCAGACAATCCTCCAACTCCATACAACAATCTCAAAGTCAAACCAATCACACTAACCCTTATCATCCAACCCACAACAGATACAACGTCCTGACAACGAGTCGCGTCACCGGCGCCGTACTATCGGTCTGGCTGATCGCCTCCACGTGCGTGGGCCTCCAGTCATCCCTGGACCTTGGGCCAAACCTCTGCAACAATGACTGGAGCAAGCCGTTCACTATGACGACCAACACAAGCGGTATCGTCAGCGCATCCGTCATCGTGGCTGCACCCATGATCTTCACGGTGCTGGTCTACGCGCGTCTGGTGCTGCGGGTAAGAAGCGCAATGAGGGGATCCTACAAGCCGCCGGTAGCCTTCAACTGGGACTACGAGCTGACCAAGGCCAACATGTACAGCTTCTTCTTCTTCGGCATCTTCTGGCTGCCCCTTGGCGTTGCTTTCTGCGTCAGCGTGGTAAGGGATCATTGTGTTTATGGTGGGACTGTTTGTGGTAATCAATGTTTTAATTCGAAGCTTCCAATGAGTTAGTTCCAATTCATTTGAAAAATAATTAAAAATATATAAAGAAATTTTTTATAGCAACAGATGCCATCTTCACGTAGATTTAAATCAATTTATTGTAGAACTAAAGATTACTTTCATACTCGAATGTTTTGACCATAAGTAATTCTCTTGAGCATGGCAAAACAATAAGTTAGATGGTATTATCTAATTACTTAGAAAAAAGAATTTTCAATAGAGATTATTGACTGAATTCAAAATACTCTTGTACCTTTAATTGACCATCTAGATATAATATAAACTCATAAATTCAGACCCTGATCACTAATTCTTCAAAAAACAAACAACTAATTCTTCTTTATTTCAAGTATCAGTAGATTGTATTTTAATACTTTGTTTACGAACTGTTCTCTATAAAATGTAAGAAAAGATTACAAAACACCTTAATTTCTCTACACTAATCATAAATACTATTAAATAAAATTTAAGCAAATACTTATAAACCTATCTTAACAAATCAAAAACCAACAATAATTTACAAAAATTAAAAAAAAACCATCCTTCTGCCCTCCCCTATCCCCCCAAACCTCCAGGTCAGGCCGCTCAACCCGAAGATCGTCGTCTACCTCGCCTGGTTCGCCCTCTCCAAGTCCTGCTTCAACAACCTGCTCTACTGCGTGGCCGACCGTCACTTCCGCAGCGCCTACGTCAAGCTCTTCCACTACTGCTGCTGCAAAACCACCGTCTCCTTCTCTCGCCGTCAACGCGGCGGCGACGGCCGCTCATCCGGCGACGTCCGACTACGCGTCCACATCATCCACTCGTACGCCAGCCCGGCCAGCTGCAGGCCCGCGGTGGCCAGGCCCAACGGGCGCGACGTCTACGAGCTGTAGGGCTTCAGCAACGCCAGCATGCTCTACTCGAGCTGCAGCAGCGAGGACGTCAGCGACGACCTGCTCGACGACTACTACGGACGCGACTCGCCCGAGCTCTCCTCCTGGAGGCACAGCGACACCGAGCTCTAGAAAGGTGACGTCTCAGCCATGTTTCCTCCGAGAATAGCGTATAGAGGAGGATTAATCTAGCCTGCGCGCTAGGCACTGAAACTGTTTCAGACTAACTACGTACTGTAACGATAGTAGCGCCGTGCGGAGCGGGAGTCGACGGATTCGATAACGCGGACGATGGTTTCCTTCTTTTTCTTCCTCAGCCGAGTTTTCCCTCCGGACGGCTTCCGCCTCGGACGGCCAAGACGGCGCTCCCCCTCGCGCTTCTTGCTAGAAAAGGCCGGGGCGGGAACTAGCGATATGTGCTTCTCGTGTCTATGTGTATAGGGTTGAGTAAGTGTGTATGTGTAGAGAAAAAAAAACAAACAAACAGCGAAGCACGCTTCGTCGCTTTCCCCGAGGTCACGGAGATTATCGAGCCGAAGTTTGGCCGACCAAGGAATATACTCGCCGAGTTATATAGGGATGCTAGCGAGTGTGTGGAAAAGTGCTTGTTTACGTGGAGCCTTTTTTCACGAGGTCGATTCCGTCGTTTCTTATCAAGCTCGAGGAGATTTATTAGCGAAAGGGATTTTTTTGGGGAGGCTCGGTGTGCGGGGATGTTTATTATTATTTAAGAGGAGAGATTTTATTCGGGTTGCACTGATGGGATAAGTCGCTGATTGCCGTGAAATGATACTTTGAGTTGGTGATCTCTTTCTTTTAGACGTCGTGAGTTTAAATATGAAGGATAATTTCAACTGAATGATTTGCTTTTGATGAATTACTTCAATCTGTGGATACAAGTTCAGTGCACAAAGATGTAAATGTTGATCCGCGATGTCATTCCGTCAGTGCAACTAAAGCAAAGTTCATTTTTATATTACATCTACTCAGACTCAAAATAGTATGTTTTTAACTACATATATTTTATACATTTTACCGTCAACATTGCATCGATGCAATTCTGGCATTTAAACTACTACGATATCAGTTACTTTTAGCATCACACACTGCTGTGCATTCTAAAAAAGAAAGTTACTTATCATTCATTACCTAAACTTTTTCTACACTTCAACTCGCCCCTCTCATAATTACCCGATCGACCGCCAGGCCAAAAACCCTCCTCAAGGCTCGTTTTTCCACGACTCCCCACGACAAAAAATTTATCTGACCGTATATACAACTCAGCCGGAAATCTCGAGCCCGCGCAGCGGAAACCGTTCGCTGCTCCTTATTTTCATAAAGTCAAAGAACACGCAGAGAGAGAAGATAGCTCGCGATTTACGCTCGGCTCCTCTCCTGGCATCGCGCGATATTTTCCAAGTTCCTCGTGGCGGAGAGGTCCTCCTCTGGATTTGTACCAAGAAAACAGCCACTAAAGGCGGCTTTATTGATACCGCGCGCACTCGCTCTTATTGCGCTAATAATTTTCGGGCGGCCCGGAGCTTTATGCAGTTTAAATTACTTCGGGGCCCCCGAGAGCCAAGTCGCATTTTTCACTCGGCCGCGCGCGCGCACCGCAGAGGCTAACAAAGAAGCGCAGCCCGAAAATTCCGCGACCGAGCATTGTGAGAGCGCGCAAGCTTTGTTGGCCGCGTGAAAAATGAGCTTTACTCGAGGAAAACTTCAAGGGCGTGCTTTATTGCCGAAGTCGGGCCGCAGGGGCGCGTTTATCCAGTCCGCGGATCTCGCGGAGTCTGCGACTGCTGCTTTGCATGCGTTTATTTTGGGTTGAGAGTGGCTGTCGATTTTTATGGATACTTGGGGTGCTTTATTGGTCGAGGGCTTTGATGTACGTGGAAGTTATTGCTGCGGTTGGTGGTAATGAGGTACGAGTGATTTTTAGAAGGAAAGGTGATTGAGGGCGTGCGTTGATTTTTAAATTAGAGGAAAATTATTACTAAATGAATGGAACGAAGTCGACGTCAAAGAGCCTTGGAGCCCGAAAATTCTTGGCGCGACGCGGCATTTTGTGCGCGAAAAAACACACCGAAAAATTAAAAGTTAACATTCAGAAAAAGAATTTCAACCGGTCCGCCCTCTGCTTTGGCAGCGCAAAATTTCCCGTCAAAGGAAGCCGGAAAAAAAGAAAAACCTCCCGCGCGCATTTCACGACTTCCAATGCTGCACTGTTTACGCTTGCTCCAAACGAGCTGCAAGCCCGCCATTAAAAAAAAGGGTTACTACCCGGCTTCTGAAAATTTTGACTTAATAGAAAAGCCGAGAGCTTTACGAGCTTTGCGATCGATGCGGCCCTTGCAGGGAAAAATGAGCCTTGAAGTGCCACCGCTGCTTCCTCTACCCCCTTAATTTCGAGGATAGGGCAGGGCTATATACCCAGAGACGAGGATAAGTTGCAAATTTCGGCGGAGGGAAGTTGGATGGAAGTGTCTTATGAGGCGGGCAAAGTTTTTCCAAGTTTTTAACAAACCGGCTGAAGTCATTTTGCCGGCTTTTGCCGCTGGAGTTATTAATTGTGCGCGTTTTTTAATGGGACGCTCTAATTGAAAAAGTCGATGGAGCAGAGAAATTTAGAGAAACGGCGCCCAAGTATTTTCATGAGTTTGCAGTTACTGTCTTCTTCCGGATCCGCCGACGGAAAAAAACAAATTTTTTTCAAAACTTTGATAATAGCATTCATCATCGGAACTAAAACGCATATAAATACTCCCTGACGATCCATCGATTCTAAACTTCCAAAGCAGAATCGCTCAAAAAAGAAATATCCATAAAAACAACCGCCGCGTTATGCTTTATTATCCAGCTCGAGCCCGACTTTCGCACTTTTAACGAAGTCATTTTCCGTAAAAATGAAAATCGCTCCTTGCGAGAAAAGCTTTCGGTATACGGCGTTACTCCCGGCTTCGCGTCCGCTTTTGGGCCACGCCGCTAATGTAATTGGACTGTAATTACTTAACCAGGGACGTCCAGTTTTATTACAATGGGGTCATTACCGGCGCTGAAGATTCGACTTTCAGCCGGAGGTGATTTTTTTTTTCGTTGGAAATTTGATGACAGTAGGAAGGAGATCATTTGGTAGGTGGTTGGTTCGTAATTGGGGAGCCGTGATTTTGGGACCTCGTACAAAATGAGTTAACGTTGATTTTATTTCGGGTAGGTGAAGATAGTGGAGGCGTTTTTTAAATTAAGTGGACACGTGGCTTGAATGTCTATCTTTATTTCGGATAGAACGGTTTTATTGTATGACTTTCATTAGGAAGTTGTAAGTATGTTCGATTGCTAGTCGATTGAAAATTTTTCCTATGGTAGAGAACGCAATCAATAAGCTCTGAATTATTACAAGTGCTCAACTAATGTAATTGAAATAAAGATTAATCGATCGCATTGACCTATAAAAGTAGCGAGTCGATAGGAAAATGTGAATCACGGTTTATTATCCGAGTAGGTAGAATCTTTAAAAGCATCATAATTTACTTTCCGATCGAGCGTTTTGCTTTCTTAGGACAAATTTGAATGTGCAAATTTAAAAATAATTAGGACAAGTCTTAAAGTTACCGTCAATACGGAGGTTTTTAATTTTGAAAAAATATCTCGACGTTTGCTCTGTTCTTTTAGGCAAAAACAATATTACGGCTATGAGAATATATGAAAAATTTTGAAAATTTTTTCGAAAAATGTCGATAATTGCGAGTCCCGTAATGAGAAAGACAAGTAATTAAAATCGTATTTATTCTCTGCCCTTCAAACCTTTGCACCTATAGTTTAAAAAATTCATTTTTTCTAAATTTTCATATTTCTTTGATCTTTGTTTGCGCGGAACAACAGAGCTTTGATTAATAATACTTCGCTGACAAAAGTGATTTTTAATAATAGCCGAGTCCTTTATTAAATTCCGCGTGCGAACTTCCGCGCGGCTGACTTTTAGACGCGCGGCCTTTTGTCAATTAAAAAGGATTTGATTCGTGGCCGCTGGAAAAAAATTTGATTTTCACTTGGATACGTGATTACAGTCCAGTTCACTCGGCGCGTCGCGGGCCCTGTAATATTTTTTCATTAATGGCACCCATCAAACGGAATTTTCAGTGCCGTATTATTACATATATATGTATATTTTTTTATACCGGCGTTGAATTTTAATTAAAAAGCATTTTTAATTTCCAATTTCCGCTGATGAGGGAAAATTGCTTGATTATTTTCTTTTTATATTCTGCTTTTTACGTAATTTTTCAGCTCTCGAAAGTCTATTATTATAGCTCGATTCCTACATCAAAGTGCTTCGTTCAGTAATGCTGAATAATTTTTACAAAGACCCTTTTTCCATAACGAAAGCTTCAACCACTCTTTTCATCGCTCAACCATAAACACACGAGTGTTGAAAAACCCGCACAATTATCAGGGGCATCGATAATTATTTCAGAATCCCAGCGACCTCGCGAAGAGACACAAACTCCCAACAATATCTCTTAATCAGCGAGAGAAGAGGAAGAAGTAGAAAGACGAAGAAAGCGACTTTCAGCATTGTCCAAAGTACTTCTGGGGGCTGGCTCCCGCGCTCGTTAAGACTTTAAAGCCGACTTGAGATTTCCCCTTCTAATTGCCGCGCTGACGGGATATTCCTTGACTTTTCTCTCCTTCTCCCGGCTGATTTTCCGCAAGCCCGCAGCTCCGAAACGAAAATCCGAGAAATAAGTACACCGCTCGCTCGCTGATCGAGTTCAATCTCCGAGAAATGAAGACGAGAGAGGGAGAGGCAGCCGAGGCGGAAGTACGACCGATGATTAAAGTGCACGACGTCGAGAATACACAAAAATAAATCCGTCCTCCGCGAAGCTTTAAAAAGGAAGTGGAGCTTTGGGATTCGCGGCTGGCTTTGGGAGCCGTATGCGTGCGTGTACGTGGAGGACACTTCGGCTGAGATTCGGGGGCTGAAGAGAGGCGAGGGGTAGGGTTCGTATCTGATGGGATGTCTGCAGGTTTTAGTGATCTTTGTGTGGCTTTTGATGTAGCTGGGTTCGAGCGGAATATCGTCTGATTAAAGAGAGGAAAAAATTAATTATTTGGTTTGCAATTTTGCTGAGTGATGTTACTGAAAGTCATTTGATCATGACGGGTTCTTTAAGTTGAAAATTATGCTACGGGAAGATACGCGATTTAAATTACCAAATTAAGTTCAAAGAGGACATTTCAAGATTTAAAGTGCCTTTTAAAATGTTGAAGAGCGTCTCATTAGTGGAATTAGTCGCGAATAAGATTCTCGTTCTCAACCGCATTTTAACGTTTTTACTTTCCTTTGGACATTCCCACGATGCGTTTGTTCATTAAATCTATGTAATCTACTAACATAATTACAAAATTACTGTAAAATGCATATCATCAGTTATCAATGAAAAACTAAAAATTGCAGACTGACCAAATCACAACGCTACCTACCTCGCAATGTATCACACGCGTGACACCACCCAACAAAACAACCACACCAAAAATCCACAGCAAACCGGCTAAAATTCCAGCTCCTCTCTCTCAGCCGGCCGGCAACACTGGGTCAACGCTCCCGTTCTAATTAAAGCCGGCATTTAATTAAATCCCCAAATAGTCGAGTGGGCGCCGGCAGAGCAGCTCGCGGCTAAACCGGCTCTCTCTCGCGCGCGCCAAAGGACAAAAGAGAAAAAGCCCCGGCCACCTACTCGGCCCGCGAAGTGTCGCCGCCGCCGCGCGCGCTCGAGGAAAACTTTTTGATCTCGCGCTCTTCTCGCCTTTTGCTCGAGGCGCCAAGGTGGCCAGGGCGCGCGGACAAAAAAACGAATCTAATAACTCGGCATATCCAAGACTCTCTCTCCAAGCTCGCTTTGAGGGGAGAAAAAAACAAAGGCCATTAAAAGGCGAGCGGAAAAATTTCAGAGCCAGCCCCTTGAGAAAGTCGGGGCCACCGAGATTTTTCGCAATTACGGCTCGAGTGCAGGCTGACGCTTTTTTTTCTCGCTAGCGCGCGGATGTAATCGTCGTGAGTGTAGCCATTGTCGCGGCCAGTTTTGACGCTGATTAAATGGCGAGCGGAGCCTGCGAGAGACACACATTCGCGCTGCTATCCTTTTTATCGCCGGCTCGCGATTGCTTTTACCCCAGGCGAGTGTGTGCGTGTGCGTGAAGGTATAATTGAGGAAAATGGATGGGATGGAATTTTCTTTTGTCCAGGCCCTTTTTCGCGAGGGGGTGGAGAGCTTTTAAGCTAGATACCGGGAGAGCTTTAGGTTTTTATTTTTTTTAATTTCTCGAGGGGGAACGAGGGGGAGGGTCGAATCGCGCAAAGTGTCTTTTTTTTGTTTTAGCGAGATGGGTTTCTTGTTCTTGGCGGTATTAGCGGGGGAGAATGGAGACTTGCAATATCGTTGAAGTATGGCGGTTGAGATCTGAGAATGGGGTCCTGCTGTTTGGAGTAATTGAGAATGAGAATTGCGAAGGTGTCGGGCTTTTTTAGGGGAGCTTTTAATGATTTTTGCGAGTTTCTGAAACTACGGGCCGAAGCGACATTTCTGTTTTGAAATTTTACTTTTAAAGCTTCAGGTATTTTTAGAGTTAAACGCTAAAACGGTGATATCAAAACAATCAAAACTATAAAGAAACATTTCGCAGAAACGTAACATCCTGAAAATGCATGAGAGCATTTTACTATCATTACACAAATAAATTCCCAAGGCAACAAGATTACACTAAATCGACTAACCAAATCGGCCGAATTTTCCAAATTCGCCAAAATCAACATAAATTACCCAGCCGCGCTCGCACCTTGAAAAGCGCCGCTTCCGGCCAATTAAACGCCAGGCCCTCGTTAACGCAATCTGCATTTAAAATCATCCTCAAAAACTCCCTATCGAAGCTCGACATCTACACCCAATAAAGACCACGTATATATCCATCCCCGATCAAAGCAAAGGCGAGACGGAAAAATAACTGCAGCCACGAGTATATCCGTACAGCCGCTGGCGCGCGCAATAATGACAGTGATTTGTCCCTGCCTAGCCGGGCCTCTAATTTAGCGGGAACGGCTCGCCTACTAATTTGCCAGCTCTCTAACAAAGCGACTACGACGGCCCGAGTGCATTACGACGTAATCAGGTGGGATTATATGTATATGCGCCGGAGAGCCTCGCGGGACGATTCGCTTGCTGATTTCGCGAATTTTCCCAGAGTTTGGGTAAATGCGTGGGCGGTGCGACGGATGCGGAGTTTGGAGCGAGGCGTTTCCGCTCGGTTTTGAAGTTGATATTCTGGAGTTCTTTTTTTTTTATTGTTTTGGGCGAGGGTGGTTTTTTGGGAAGGTTTTTGATGATTTTTTTTATGGTTGAGTTGATGAATTGCGAGTTGAAGAATAGTCTACCTTTACCTTTTACATATTTTTTTTCTCAGCACAGCATAACATTTTTACACACTATTTTTTTTACTGAAATGAGAAAACGTGAGATGATGGATAAAAAGAATGCAGCAAGATATTTTACTGTGTTAATTATACTTTTTACGTGCAGTGAATGAGGGCTGTACTGGCTATAAGTGTTGATTTGTGTTGTAAAGAAATACTAGTTCTTTCTAAAAATATAAGATGAATGTTAATATATTTATTTGTTGTTTGTATAAATATATTTTAGCATTAACTTTTAAAATAACGTTAATTTATATATATTGAATGTTATATTAAAATATTGGTAAATATATTGAAAAGTACAGTCCTCTCTTACAAACTACATTGTTCTGTGGAAAAAATGAAAACTGACATAGTAATAATTTAGTTGTAAATATGATACTTAATTCGTCATAAGTTTTTATAAAAAAAATCTTATTTTCATTGAGAAATTCGTATATTGTGTATTTGTGTGATGTTTTCAAAAAGTGTTCCTTATTTGTAAAAAAATATCGCTCAAACAATTGTACTGTGTATCATTTTTGTCGACGTCATATCTCGTGTGTCCTCCGCGCGTTGATAGCCTCTAAAAAAAAGAAAAACGCATCAAAAAGTCGAGAAAATAATCTCCTAAAATATCGGCCGATGTTTGATACTCTTTGACTGTCGACTTTTGATACACACACAAGACCATGCGAAAAAAAATGTGCGACGAACATCCAGGAAAAAAAAGCTATTTCCTTTGACGAAGGATATCAAAAAGCGCGCGAATCAAAAGTGGAAATTCTTGCACGCGCATTCAACTATTATAGCTCGATATTGTAAATAACTCTTCCGAAGCATATATATTATTATATTAGTATATACATATACATACTATGATTGTTGTGTAAAAAAATACTTATGAAAACGATATGCAAAACAATGTTGCCACGGCGTAATTCTGTATTATGTATATATGACTACTCATTATTATGAACAACAAGAAAAAAAAAAGTAATTATCGAAATGAGCAGAAAAAAAAAACGTTATTGTACTAAACGCCTTCTGTCAAACTGTGATCACTCCGAGTAACGGTTATTAATGTCTTAGATTGTGATTTTTAGCGAACGGAGAAAGATAAGTGCAAGAAGGATTTTTTTTTTGTTCAAGAAGGAGAGGAAAAATAAGTCGAGGGAAAGTCAAAAATCAGTGAGCACGTATATAAGTATATAAAGGGATTCTTGCACGCGTCGTTTTTTCTACGTCGTCTCCGTTTTTTAGCCGCGAAAGAGAGAAAGAGATAAACCTCTGCCTACAATTTTAGCTTGCTACACTACAAAACGGAGTTAACTCTTTGGGGGATTTATTATTGTGCATCTACGGACTACTAATTATTATACTGCGTATATATATATATATATTCGCGTTCGTGCTGTGTGTGCGTATATAAACGTGGGAGATTGTCCGGGTAAATGTGGCGCTGGTGTATGTGTGTGGATTAAAACTCGCGTGCGCGCGATGCCGTCGAGGATTAAAGAAGGAACGAGCGAAAGGTCGCTTTAATTTTGTTTTATCTTTTAATCCGGTTACCCTTTTAAACTAATTGCCCCGCGTGCTTCCTTTTCAAGGTCTCCGGTTAATTGGCCGCTCGGCTGGATTAATATCGTGCAGTCGGCTGCATTTAAATAACGTGATTAGATGCCTTGTATTTAACGTTTTAATTCTATATGATTCTGAATTTGTTGTATGTAATTTGATAAGACCTTTCAATTTTCGCCGAAATCCTGATGGCTGGCGGAAGACGGCGTGTAAATGAGTGAGAGACTGATTCGTAAAACAACGCTGATTGAGATACATAAAATACATAAATATTATATATTATAATTATAAATTGCATCAATGGGACCAGTATGCTAGAATTGTAAAAAGCAAAAAAAAATGTAAGAATTGCGAGAAGTTTGAACTCTCCGTTTTAGATTCCGACTCGATGTCATTCCAGATTGATTTGACGGATAAACTTTTTGTAACGAAATCGCGTGCATATTAAACGTTATCGCATTTCTTCTGTATTGCTCGTTCGTTGATCGACGATATTTTTAATGTTAAAGCGAAGATGAAGCGTTTGTTCAATGTGATAAGTACACTTCCACTATCGCGTGAAGTTTACGTTTTAAGGGGACAGTTGGAGAGGACACTTTCTTTTCGCACAATACGCGTTTACGTATCTAAAGAGATATTTATGTTCTTTTTTTTAAACCTAAGAAAGACTGGATCTGCTATCCTTCATTGTAATCGTGTACCGAGATGAAAAATTTTTATATGTTTAAAGAATGTCACTGTCAGGCTTTTAAAGCTATTTCAATGTACAAACATACTTTCTATGTAGCAAAATGATATTTTTAATCTATGTACGTTTTATAAATGTTAACTGGAAAATGTTCACCGTTGTTTAAAGAGACCAAGAAATGAAAGAAAATTTTTTATTCTCGTACAAACCAATATTTAGTGTCTTCTACATACTTTGTATTACAAATAATTTTCTAATTATATGTGAAAAACAATATATTTCAAGAAACTGCCGTTTATGTAATGAAAAAAGCACAATTTTACTACGCAAGAAACAAAATCGCCGACTTTACTAGTATTATCAAACTCACTAACAAAAGAAAAGAACAACAACAAATTTTGTATAATTATATTTTCCGAAGCTTGTATACTATCGATATTTTCAAACGTAAGAAATAAAAACTGCTGATGATTTTTGTAAACAAGTGTATGGAAAACGGTGTAATCATTTAATTGGCTCACACATGTTGACGAGATTATGATAAGACTGTCCCCTTAATATATCCAAAGTAGAAAGCATTGTGTAATATAGTTTTTCTTAAGGCGCTAAGTTTTTTTTTTATACTCGTGCATAGCGACTCTTAGGTATATACTTTGCACGAAAACAAAATGAATGCAAAAACTTAATATCTTTTTTCACATTAATATTCGATATGAAAATCAAAAAAAGACGCGCGAAGTAAAAAAATTGATATAAGAGTTGGGATTGCTGTCTTTCCTTTTATAAATTCTGTGATTTAGCGATTATTATCAATCGGTGACGGATTGGCGCTCAATGAAACCAAACAGTCTACACTTTGATGCTCAGATACATTTAGCTATACGTAAAAACTGAAAATTTTCATCTTCTAATCCGTCATTGATCTAACGTTGTACATTGTAGAAAGTAGTATTTAGATAACACTTTAGATTTAGATAAACATAAATGCCTCGTTCAGAATTTTAAAGATTTAATTCATATAAAATTTCTTTAATTTCTTTTGTAAATTATTTAACCAATTTCATATCAACATATTTAATATGATCAAATTATAATTTATTTTTTGACAGATGTGTGAGTTCTGTTTATAAAATACATAATATAACAATTAATTATATTATGTTTATTTGTTTTGTAATCCGTGAATTTTAAGAAAAGTTGAACGAGGTATTAAACAATTGATAGTTCTAGCTTATTAGACCTTAGCGTAATATTTATATAATTGATGTCCTATAGTACATAAAATCAAGAGAATATGAAAACTAGGAAAAGGATATATTTAAAAATAACATTATTTATTAAAAAGTATTCATCGCCGATATATTCATTTTATTTCTCTTCCTGACCGCAGTTTTAGTGCCTTTCGTACACCTATCTAAGCAGATAATAGTAATAAAAGTTAGTCGTTAAAACTCGTTTCTGCTTTAAATAATACGTATATCCTTTTCTTGGTATGACAAATACAGTACAACCTTCCTTAAGCAAACTTCTCTATGAGTTATTAAAAAAACTAATATAAGAATAAAGGAGAAAACAACACGACTTTCTTGTCAAACCAAAAGCAAAAAGTTATAGAACTTAGAGTGGAGAGCGCAAAGTTTCAAATCCCATGCGAAATCGGACGTGAAAAACTACGCGTACGAGCGGAATACAAAAAAAACGACAGAAAAATCATATACACCTGAGTAAAGAAAATGAATTTTTTACGAATAAAACAAAACAAAAAAATACGTGAAATTTCTTAAGTGTTAAAGTTTTTTCTAAATCACGGGTACACAAAAATAAATAAATAAAAAAAAAAAACAAAAACAAAAAACTATCCCGAAACTTTGAGGACCACGAATTAACAATAAAGAAGCCGATGACTTTTTCTTAAAAAGTTAAAAAGAAAAAATAAGAAACTTACGATACTGAAAGAAGTGACTTGAAAGTGTTGTATGCGCATAATATACCAGAAGCGAAATCTTTTCGACTCAACTTATCTCATTTGATATATAATAAATAAGTAAAAAAAGTAATAATGTCGCATGATGAAAATAAGGGAAGCTCTAATTACATGTTATTAACGCATAATAAAGATACCGTTTAACGCATAAGTGTGGCATATTGGAAAATTAAAAAAATGCATAGATCAAATATAAATGAATAATAATTAAAATGATAAATAAAAAATTGATGTCGTGAGTCAGATAAATAAATGTCCATGAAGCGCTCTATAATAAGAAAAAAACGTTATATATTGTCGACGAATTATTAAATAATAAACCGCTTCTTTAAAGCAAAATAAGTCGTTAAACTTGATTCAATAACAAATCCACACTATTTTGACAATCTTTTTTCTCAAGTGTTATTTCAATAATTTCTATAGCTATAATTTACAGATCTACCAAAACTGCAATATATATTAACTAAACATAAATAAATAGCATTTCGCAAATACTTAACGCATTTTCATTGACTGTACTGAATTATATATAAAGCAAATATATTATATACTATAAGAGCAAAAATAAATAATTATATATTGAAATAAAGCGCCTCTCTGCTAAACTATGCAGTATAAACCAAATAAAAAATATAATAACTATAATAAAAATACCAAAATGATACAAAACACGATAAAAGTACTTACACTCGCACTTAATTACTTATACAAAAAAAAATGTGAAGTCTGTGTAAAATGTGTCACGTAAAAGCTAGTCAGTGTAGCGACTATGTATGACGACTAAGTGTGTCAAGGGATAAACAAAAAACTGCAGAGAGTTACTATAACAGAAACGATAATACGGGCAGAATTTCAAACCCCTCAGATAAAAAAAGTTCAGGCGAGAAAATCAAGCGTATGGGGAAAAATCGTTTCTAAACAAAAAGTACAACCAGATTTTAAAATAAGATTATTAAAGATAAAAAAGTTAACGTCGATGGCGATTTTCTTCTTGAACTTTTTCGGCGTGCGGGTCATGCGAAGACAGCAAGCGGAACTAGTCGATCTGTGTCATTCTAAAAGTCTAGTTTGTAGCGCGACGCGATGTGGCGTTTATTATATACACAATGTTTCGAAGTACTATATTATTATACAAGCAAGCAAAAGAGAACAAAAAAATCCAAAAAAGAAAAAAACTACTTTACACAGCATAATTATATATACATATACGTGGATGTGTTTATTTTGTACTAAATGTATTTCTCGTCGATGTATTTTTCGCGAACGCAAGATGAACAAACAAAACCAAGAACAACCAAACTTGAGTAATAATAACCGCGTTTCGAGGGTGTCTATTAAAGTAACGAGATGGAAAAGGTGTGCGAAAAAAAAACAATGCTGTTGAGCGCGGGGAGTGAGAAAAAAAACAACCCCTTGGGATCGGACGGAATATAAAAATAATTCCCCGGCGTCGTACGTGCAGTGTGTATATGGTTTTACGGACTTATATTTTATCGTGAACCAAGCGGCGTGTCAACATAGATTTTATAATGTTGTAATAAAATATTTCTCTTTGTATAAAAAGAAAAGATTGGATCATCTACGGCTCTTTCTTTGGTATACACTTTTCTTCTGTTGTCTACGTAGTTTTTAGTGCTTTACTTTCAGGCATCCGCATAGAATTATGCGAGGCTCGAGTTGATAATGTGAGATAAAAAAAATTAAAAATTTTCGTTCACTAGTAGTGATTTTGAGAAAAGTTTTTATTAGAACTTAATTTTATTTTTAGAAAAATAATATATTCTGAAAAATTATTAGTATTTGTGTATTTATAAAATGAACCGATGAAGAAAGTATTAGTCAAATAATCAATCTGAGTCTCGTATAATATTTTAGTAAAGAATAAACAGCAACCCATAGTAGAAAATCGCTTGTCATAATATTTTATTCATTATGATTCTCATCAAATAGCC
>JAPYZA010000864.1:0-24618 GCA_030522685.1 Eupelmus azureus | reverse complement strand
AGCCTTTTACTTTTGTTTATTTTACCGGAAATTTGAGGAATGCTCAATTGCAAAGTTGGCTTTGATTTTATAAAGATAAAATGTAAATAGCGTACGATTTGTGGGAGTCAAGTTCAGGTCAAGGGTAGCGATATTTACTATTCAAAAAGCGATATTATTTGAAACGTCAAAAATATCATATCAAGATACTTTCAAAACAAATCTTTATTTGTTTTTAAAATGTTCTAATACTATTTTTAACATTTCGGACTACACCATATTTTAAATTGCAAATGTAGCTACCCTTGATTTTATCTTGATTTGTAAAAATTGTACATTATTTACATTTTACAGTTATAAAATGTTTTTTAACGATTTATAAAAACACATTTTTTTCACAAACTTGCGTATTACATTTATTTCCGTAATTATATACACTTTTTGCAAAATAAAAAAATTGATGCGTTAAAGATAAATTTTTTTGTCTTAACATTTAAAGTTTTGAAAATTCTATAATAAAACGAAACTCTATAATAAAAGTGAAAAATACGACATTAAATAAATAAAAAACTTCTAGTAAGTTTTTTTTAAGGGATTAAAATATTACATCTTTTGCTATAAATTGAAAACAATTTTTTTTCAAGTTACTATTTATTAGCCATTGATGCTATCACCTATGATGCTTATAAAACGTATACTTGCTGACAGACTCATTAAGTACGGGTAACTAATTAATAAAGAAATTTATAAAAGAAATTGATACTATGTTATATTTTTTATCTATAGAAATAAAGGTGAGAGAATATTGATCAATCAACAGGCTTCTAACACTTATGACGCGCTTAGAAAGCACGTTCATTCAGAGATAGAAGTTTTCTAAACCCTGCCGTAGCGCTAGGTTTTGAATTAAAGGCTTCAAATAGATGCTTAAAAAAACTTTGTTAATCAATAATTTTAATTAATTATAATGACTTATCGATTTAAATTATGAATTTAACAGTATATATAGGGACTGTGCTCCATCAAGATTAATAAACTTTTTTTTATCATACATCTACTTTAATATTCTACATAAATATTTTTAGTTTTACTAAATATAGTTTCTAAATCGAAACAATACTTGTAACAGAACCTTCACTTTCGTGATTTATAAACTCTCATACTTTAGTAATATACATTCTGATGCACATACTGATAAGGTTAATAAAATTCACGATAAAAAAGATCCAATCATGCAAATGGCTCTCATAAAAAGTTTCGACTGAACAGAATGGATTTTATTGCTTCCAGAGTATCAAGATATACTAACTGCACAAAAACGTTCCTTCGTTAATACAAACAAATCAAGCAAAAAATGAAGGCGTACGCGATTCTAGCTCTATTTGCTCTTACGAGTAACATGTACGGCGGAGTGGAAGCATGGGGTGGTCTCTTTAATCGCTTTAGCCCGGAAATGCTTTCGAATATGGGTTACGGCAGCCACGGAGGATACTTAGGCAGGTCGTCTGCGTATGTACAGGTATGAGCCCACAGATAATTTTCTACAATTACAATTCTCATTTGCAGTATAAGTAATCTCTGTAATATTTAATCACTGTAACATCATACCATTACTTAATTTAAGAGAAAACTAAGTGCGTTGCGTGGGTGCATTTATACGAGTGTCTGACCAAACTCGGCCGTTTCCACTTTAACGCATTTTACTTATACGCTTTGAGGTTGACATCATTGATATTATGTGTTTAAAGAAAAGTTTTTTCGTTTTTTTCAAAAGAACTTTTTTTTAATGAGATTTTCATAATTAATGAATGTGAATGAAAAAATATTATGAATGTTTTACTTTATTGTAGACTTTTCATCTAACGATCATCATCAATCATTTTTTTTAAACACTCTTGAATTAAATACTAAATTATAGTAGAAAACGGTATAAAGTATATTACATATAGATAAAAAGTTCTTATGTAATATTACAGTCAATATAGTACCCTGTTTATCCTTAAAAATATTAAAAAAGATTCTTTTGTGCACATTTAAAGTAATACCCAGTAAGCAATAGCAATATTAATTTTGCAAGTGAAGCTAAAAAAAAGGCGTGCACAGGGGCAGATTTGCAAGAATGCAGATCCTTGAAATTTAATGCGCGATGAACACGATTCGTCCACGCCATCCACGCAGTCCTTTCGCAGTACCGGGAGCGCGATCGATAACCTGCTTTCTACATATAACTGCACATTGTTGCGCAAGTCAAATTTGCAGCGTGCTTCCCACGCAATATGCTATAGTTTCATGGAAACGCTTTCATGGTTTTTTACGTCATTCCTTAGGGTTTTCGAAGGTTACTGCGATCGATAATACAAATTAACGTTAATTCATTTTACCTGTCGTGCTCTTTATGATAAAAATATCAATTCAAAATTTACAAACAAAAGTATATGCAAATATAAAAATTATTATTTAAGTTTACGTTATTTTTTTATTTTCCTTTCGAAATTATAGATAGATTAATTAATTATATAAAATACACTTAAATAATTTTCTGTTATCACTATCCATCTTATTATTAGCAAATGATTACTAAAAGCTCGATTATGATAAGAAAAACTTTATCGAAATATCAATCAGTATATGCGTATAAGATTATTGATCTCATTTTATAAATAGCCACAAAATTCTCGAGTTCTTATATTAATAAGTACCATTAGGTGTCTGCGAGTAAAAATATTTGAATCAATGAAAAATCTTAATAAAGATACTTGAGAATCAATACATCGATTTATTTTCAAATTTAAATACTTCCTTTTTTAATTAGCACGGAGATTCCTTTGGTGATAACGGTCTTGAAGACGCAGTGGAGCTTTGCTTTGAAAGGCATTGCAATACAAATGAAGATTGTTGTTCGGGTTTCGTTTGTATGAATCCTGGTGGTGGTAAGAATATTGATTTTTTTTCATACTTTAGTTCAACTGTATTAATAGTTTTAACATTTTATGTTTTAACATAATAACATATAATAGTATAATTCAAAAACTTTAGTTATATGGAAGATTTCTTTATACGATTTGAGTAACTTTCACTGAGATATTAATGTATTCACTAATATTTCATAATGTTTTATCATTATGGAATTTTGTTTAAAGAAAAACTATTTAATATAATAATTTTTTTTTTTAATGAAAATTGAGTATTTCCAATATAGTGTACTCTAATATCTTTTAGAGCTATCTCTTTAAGAATTAAAAAGTAAAATAAAGCACGAATTTACACCTCAATTTTTAGAATATTTACTTCAATTTAGTAAAATAAATGGTAACATCTTTTTAAATTTATATTGTGTATCTTATATTGTTTAACTCTATTTAAATTAACTTACTAGATGGCTACTTGTGAAAAATAAGTCAAAAATAGACGTAAATGTATTTGCTAAAAGTAAAAAATTTTACCCTAATTAAAAAAGTCTACATTTTTATCTGACGATCTTTTTCGCGCCTTTCTGGTTCAATAAAGAGATACAACCCAAATCTATTATAATAATTAATTTATGCTAAGTAGATCAAATTTTTAAATAAGATCCACTGATAACATAATAATATTCATAATTAAAAAGGCACTCCCACTTCTATACAAACAATATGATGAAAAATATTGTATTTATACCAATCCAAAGAAAGAATGCTAAATTAATTTTTTCATTCCGTCACAAAAAGTGTTTTAAGAAATGTTTAAAAAAATACAATTTTTGAAAACGTCTGAATGAATATAATCTTTTTTTAGAATGGCCAGAGGGTCGTTGCATGCCTACCTACGGTTTGAAGCAGGGTGAATTGTGCAGGAGAGACAACGACTGCGAAACGGGACTTATGTGCATGGAAGTCGCAGGAAGTGATACTCTCTCCTGCCAGCCTCCTATTTCCTCCAACAAACAATATAGTAAGTGTATTTTAATTAAATTCTCTCTTTCTATTGTTATTAGTTTTATTAATATTTTATTTCTACCATTTATTTTATGTAAAATGTATGTTCCTCATTTCGGTACAAGTAAGAAAAATACAGTTGTAGAGGGTTTATATAGAACTTGGCTTTTATACAGTTGCAGTTTCAGTTTAAACTTGTACCATTATAGTCAATATTTGCATTTAATCAACTTGATGATATACAGTTAAGCGTTAAAGACTTACGTACTTTTATTCCAGTATTTTTCTTTGTACTTTAATCAAAAAGGCAACAGGAATTTTTCACTCGATGTGACAGTCAACTGTTAATAATTCACCATCAAATTATTTCTTATTTTACAGATGAACAGTGCAGCATGTCCAATGAATGCGACATAAGTCGAGGTCTTTGCTGTCAACTTCAACGGCGACATCGCCAAACACCAAGAAAGGTAGTACATTTTTGTTGATAAAAATAATACTCTATCCTCTATCCATCTTTCTAGTTAATAATTCACTAGAAATACTATTCTTTTAAAGATTTTTTGTTCTTTTCGTACAATTTGATGTTCATAAAAATGTAAGACTAGTAACTTGAACAAAACTTCGGGAAAAATTAATTTTTACTTAGAATTTTAATAAGTTTTTCGAACTTGTAGGACCAGTTGAGTATGATATAAAAAACTCTTGTGCTTTTTTGTATATAAAAGCTTTTATCCAAAACTGGTATTCAAAAAGGTAACACCTTCTGGGTAATGAATTTTGCAGAAATTTTAATGGGACTTTTTGTACCCAAAGAGAGTTTTCATAAAAAATTCCAGTTATAAAGAATTTTAGTATTATCTCTAAAAAAAAATAGTTTCTATTATACGAAACAAAAATTATCTACTTCACATAAGTCTTAAATTAAAATAATTGCAAAAAAATTTACAGATGTGCTCATACTTCAAAGATCCCCTTGTTTGCATTGGGCCAGTGGCAGCAGATCAAGTGAATCAGATTGTACAATACACATCTGGTGAAAAACGGATTACTGGAAAAAATAGCCGTCTCTACAAGCGAGGCTTCGCTTAAACTAATTTCCACATCTTCATCTCCCTCTTCCTTAAGATTTCTTTCGCTTCACATTTGAGCTAGATATCAAATTTTAGCTATAGTAGTTGTAAAACAGTTAGTAAAGTCCCTATAAAGAATTGGTTCTATGTCAATTGATACTGGTAAGTTATTGATGTTACAAAAAAACATCATGTAAGCACTGCGAATTCTCATTTGTTTATCGATAAAAAAGTAGTTATTATTTGCAACATTTAATTTTTAATTATAAAAGAAGTAAAATCAGAAAAGGTACTAATAATAATTATTCAAATGTACAAAATAATTTTTTGCTGTTCATAATCCTCTTAATACTTTAAAAAGAAGGAACTGCGTTAAATATTATAATAGTATAAAATTGTTAACTCGGCGCATGTATACCACAAATTCTAAACTTTTGCACAGAATTATTTCTAGTTATTAAGTTCAAACAGAGTGATTCTTCACTCATTAGATTTAGAATACTTATGAAAACAACTTTATGGCATTGATTTACATACTTAAAATTGGAATGGCAACCGATTGGTAAAAGTAAGCTGTAATCGCCCAAGAATCTAAATTGTATCAATTATAGATTTTTTTCTTAATATACATTTAATGTTTCTCAAAACATTAATGTTTACTAATTTTGGAGCAACATTGCATATTTTTAAACTACTGCAAAGCCTTGTAATTGAAAGTACATATATATGCGAAAATTATTGACTCTGGTTCCAATGAAAGTTTATTGTTCTATATTGTGACTGAAAAATACAACACATATCAAGATTTGTGCAATTATCTTTGAGATTATAACTGTTATAAATATATACTGAAATGTATTTTATTAAAAACATATCAATTATAGTGATTTATAACGGCCCAAACGCAACGACAGTTTTTCATCAAGCAGCTGTATAAATATTGACTAAAGTTGCAAGTAAAAGTAATTCAAAGATCACTTGACTTTTCTTTATTTTACAACGATTAAAGTCTTCTAAATAACATTGATTGCTGTGAACTATATTAGTACTTTACTGTTATTACATAATACTTCAAGAAACGTTATTGAATAATTCATTTGATATTCTTAGGTAAATAAATAAAATAATTTATAAATTATAATTTATGTAAATCTATTTTAGTAATGCTTTAAAGTGATGAAAATATTCTACAAGCCCAGGAGTATTTGATTATATTGTATTGATAATTGTTTCTTCTTCATTGATTCTTTGGGCTACTTAGCTTCGTGTTTGGAATAAATCTGTTCTAAATAAATACTATCTTTTTAATATTGTTCAAATATTACGTATGTGACTATTTTATATTCTTATAAGTATATTGCATATAGACTGAGTCAATTTATTTTTTAAGCCTATGCGCTTTGTTTATTCTTATTCTAATTATAATATTAAAATCATATGTTATATTGAAAATATATAACGATTTTATATTATAATTAAAGTTATAATTATTACAAATTTTTTTACGCAAAGAAAATATATCCTACTTGTTAAAAGAAACATTAAAATGCCTATAATTAAATATTAAAAGCAAATGATATAGAAATATAAACATATTAAATATGATAAAGAATATTTTAAGAATTCAGAGCTTGTCATATTGCAATGAATATTCTCTTACAAAATCATATGTTCATCTTCAATAATATTGTAATAATGTTTGCACAATGTGTACATGTTCTAAATTCGATTAAAATATTTTATGCTGATGACCCCTGGTAATAAATGACTTGGGTTTTTATTTAAACAATATATTCCACTATTTTCAGGATTAAATATATATATAAATCATTTAAGAAAAATTTATTTGTATACAGTTGTTTTCTGCTTAAAAAAGAAAAATAATAATTTTAATAACCTTGTAGAATTTTCTAGATTATAATATAAGATTGTATTAATATGAAAAATATAGTTAAAATCATTTATTTTCAAAATTATGATCATATTTATTTTATTAAAATATTAAAATAGTAGTGTAAGAAGCACTTCACCCGCATCTAAAGCTAACTATTATGTTTTTACTAAATTTTAAAAAGGAATCTCTACCGGGGTTTATTTTATTATACTTATAAATTAGTAACCTAGGGCATATTCAATCAAGCAAAATAATTAGTTAATTGTTTGTTATGAATTTAGTTATAAAAACATATTTTCGAAAAGTATAGAAATTAATTCACATTTTTTAATTTTATTTAAGGGATGATACGGTAAAGTAATACCGATACGTCACATTTTTTAACCTGATATCTATTCATTAAGTTTTACTTTTTTATGCTTTAAGGTTTATAGAAAACGAAAAATATTACTTAAAAATTATATATTACTCTATAAACAAACAAGATTATCTTTACTTGCAACACTTAACTCCATATAATATTATAGTTTAATAACTCGAAACGATACTTGACAAAACTAAAGAAAATTCTTTACACATTAAATAAGTTGTATAAGCAACATTTTAAAATTTTGTATAAGAGATAGAAATGCAATATTGATTTTAAATTCACGAATATTTCCTATTGAAAGTGTCTAAATTATATCACATTTAGAACTTATTGAGACTAGATTACTTACGTTTGAAGTAGAAACTATTTCTCTTAAGATAATACTAGAATTATTCATAAGTCAAGTTTTCAGTTAAAAGTTTTCAGAATTTTATGTAGTTAATTTTTATTATAATTAATTAAAGTTGTTAACAAAATGGATATTTTTATGCCATTTTCTATTTTACAAACCATTAACTGGCCATTAAATGACTATTAATTATAATCATTTCTACGAGGGTTAGCTATCTCTGATAGAGAATTTTAAAAACCTTGCTGGTGTAATGGAAAGTTAAGTTATATTAGTATAAATGGTATGGTATAATTTTATGAAAAGGTTTAAATTATAAAAAGGTTTAAACAAAAAATATATTAAATCCTATGATAATTATTTACAAATATTATTGTGATTCTGTTAGTGAAATAATGTGTAATATCTGAATATGTACAAACAGATTTAATTAAATGACTTTGCATGATTTCCTAGAGAAATATTTGAATCGAATTACGTACATATATATTATGAACATATATATGTATTATGAATATTTTATGTTGTCATTCAGTTATAAACTAACTAAATATATGAATATTTTCATTACTTTAATTTGCAATTTCTATAGTAATATTTTATTTATCTTGTAAATTTGTACAATAAAATAAGAAATAATAACAAAGACTTCCTTAAAAATACATATCATAGTGAGTAAGGACTTTAAATTGTTAATAAGACCTGTTTGTGGAAAGAATAATTAAGAGCAAATTAAAGTGTTTCTGAGCGTCGCTTTTAAGATTATTATGCAAGAAAGGATCTTAATTTAATAATCTAGCCTCTAAAACACATTTTAATTCTTAATAAAATAAAATTTAAGTCGCATTAAGATTGTTATTTATTTAAAACACGGAATTACTTGTTTTTATATATGAAATAGTATTTATAAAAAATCAAGATATTCACGAACATTATAATTATAATTAGAATATTTTAATAACTGATAGATTATTGTATGAAATAATTTTTTATATTTTTAGAACAATTTAATCTTTTTTTAATAAGTATACTTACGTTAAAATAAATGATTCTATCGCTATGGTATATGTGTATCCATCTGTACGTGAATCATTCACAATAAAACTGTGTTTCAAAAAGAAAGTAAAATTTTAATTCTATGAATTAATAAAATTATTCCCTTTCATACATATTTGTTCAAAAAACTAACATTACAGACACAAAATTTCTACTTCGTGTTTTCTCATATTTTATAGAATAAAGTACAAATTTTTTATATTTTTTTCATAAATATAGTCAAGTTTTGAGTAATTTATGGGAATTATGATTAATAGTGCTCTATAAATAGTTTATGATAGATTTTTATTGGTTGTTAAGACGTATAGCAATTTTACAAATACAATTTTTCATTATAATATTTATAGAATTTACAATAATAAAGATTAAAAAAATTATTAGGTATAATTTACAAACTAAATAAGTTTCAAAATAATAGTTTTATCTTTATTTTTTAAATAATATTTTAAGAATATTTTAATACGCAACTAACAAATACGTTATATTATTTTTAATAACAATTTTTCTATTCATTGAAATGTTAAAAATATTATTTATTATAAAAGTTTTTCTAAAAATTTTAGTTTAATAAGTTTTTTATAAATTTTATTATTTTCAATCATAACTTAGATTAAATAAACAGATTTCAATATTTATATCTAAATATATTTTTCTTAAAAAAATGTAATTAAAAATTATAATTACATAACTATTTTATATAACAAAGGTAGACAGGATTATTGTCACAAAATAATAAATATACATTCACAGATTTTGCTTCTAGCAAAGAACTGTTTTCATAATTATTTAATTTGAATTTAACAATAGCTTTTCTGCTACGTTTTTGGAGATTGAGGCTGATTATATTTGTTGGATACACTTGATTTTCCATAAGTAGCTTTATGTTCTTCGGTACACTTCATGGATTGTGCCAGCTAGTTAATAAATAACATAAGAATATATTAAATAAAATTAAATTTAAAAGTTTGTTATATATTTATTGATAGAAATTAACCTAGATATATTTGTTAATTTTCTTTTTCAACGAATAAAACTTAATAAACAATAACAAATGTTTTTTGTAATAAGATAATTTTCTTGTTATACAGTTAACTTAAAGAAAAAAATAAATAATATTATTAAAATAAGATATATCAAGCCATAAAACACAAACTTTTATTTAGTTATAGATTATCAAAAAATGTAATCTTTTTTAAAAATTATAATTTTTTATATCATGTACTAAGAGATAAATTGATTAAAAGCATTTTTTCAATAACTGCTTTATTACATTAAGTCTAATTTTGTTTTAGGACACTTAAATATCAAAAAATTACATTTTTAATTTCTATCAAATAATTTTTATTGGTACTACTAGCTACTGGTTAATTTGGTTTAACCTACGCAAAATATCACGGGCAGGCTGCAACCCGTTCTAGCATGTAAGAAAATAGATTATAATCAATATTATTATAATCAATTGAGCTAGATAAAGTCTAATATTTATAAATTTACATATTAAATTTTATGAACTTAAAATATTTTTTACTGACCTTTGGATCTCTTGTAAATTTCAAATATCCCCATCTATTAAGATATCTAATACACATGGTTGTTCCTCCTAGAATTTAAAAATAAATAAATTTATGTAAGAAAAATGTTACTTAAAAAAACATATTTTTCAACTAACCGACAGTGACTGTGTATCTAAGCGGGGTAAATAGTTTATACAAAGCATATGTAACTGCCCAATGTCCAGCATTGGAACCTCGTATCATTTCTAAGTATCTTTCACTCATATTTAAGGATTCAAGAATTTTTACAATATCAACACCACTGAAATGAATATAATAAAATCTTAATCTCTATCATATAAATTATAAAATAATGTATAGAAATAAATATATTTTTTTTTATACTTTTTTATGGCAACATAAAATATAGTCACCCAACCAAGTGAAGTGAGAATATGTACAGGTATAAGCACATGCCAATAATCCTTTGTCATTTGCTTCATTCTTTGAAATACAGAAGGCTTCTGCTGTGGTGGCGGATCGTAGCATTGTGTATTAGATGGTTCAGTTTTTGTGGAATCAGATTTTGATGAAGCACTGCGCTGAACGATATTGACCTTACATGGATAATAATTAGATTCAAATGTTTTAACGTATTGATTACTCAATACATTAGAATGATTTGACTGATACAAAGTTTTTTGAAATTTTTCTAGAATAAACAAAATATTGGTAAGTAATCTATATATTGTTAGCAGTATTGATTTTCAAATATTAACTTACCTAAGCACTGATACTGCCGATTTGCAGTGACATTAAAACGCGTACATGAAAACAAGGGCAACTTTGTTGGCAAATTTGAAGTTTTAGGAATTAATAAATGAAAAAATTTAACTCCTCGGCCGAAAATCATATCCATTTTTAAAAACTCTCTTGCTGTCTTTTTCTAACCTTCGAGCATAGTGGCTCACACGTAACGATTAGCAGTAAAGAACTCGATAAATATTAAAAACTTAAATGGACATGGTGCTTTATCCAGTGCTGAGTTATTTAAAATTAAACTGCAGAAGTAAAAATCTTATAACAATAAAAAACTGGTTTAAATCTAAGTATACATATCACGAAAATTGAGAGTTTAAGTATTCAACGATTCAACGAATTGCCTCTTCCGTCTTCGTCTTCCGAAATTCATCGTTCACCGGATTCCTTTTACCATGATTGTACAGGGGCACTGTTGTAGATGTACCTTTAGGTAATATTGAGTGCTATATAATACCGTATATACCAATCAGCTGACAGGTTAAAATGGTGAAACACGAAAAGCGGGAAGTATTTTGTTTGCGATTTATTTACGATTAAATCGCGCTAAAAGTGTTGCTCTTCTACTGTCTTTTACCTTGACATTCTGATTTATAGAATGCACCTTGATTGTGTAAAGTAAACTTTATTTTTACATTTACGTATCTAGAGTAATTATAAATAATTGCGCTTCCAGAGAGTCAACTACATACCTATTGTTGGCAAGTATTTTACGAGCGATTATTGATATTTTCACATTATAATTAAACTTATTATAATTGAAAATTAGATTTTCGGAAAATAAAAATTATTTTTGTTATGTTTATTATTTTGCTTATTTAGGAATATCAATATTAATAACTAATGGGAATATAATGGCAAGTGAAGAAAAAGCAGTAAATCTCATAGAGTGTCCAGTTTGTTCCAAAGAGTTTCCTGCTACTGTTATTGAGAATCACGTTAGTAAATGTCTTTTTTTAAATGAATCATCAAGTGGAACTAAAGAAGCATCTAAAAGTGCTTCTACTTCAAAAAGAGATGGTCCAGCCCCAAAAAAATTAAAGCAAGACTTTGACAACAATAATTTTAGAAGTAGTTCTCAACAATCACCTCGAATCAATGAAGAAAAAGAATTGGAAGACACAAAAGTATGTAACATTTTTGTTTGCATAGTCATGACAATAGAGAGAATAGATTAAAAAATTTTTTATTTTTTATTATAAAAACATTTTATTTTTTAGAGCTCAAACAGTGGAAATAAAACTAAAGTGAAGCAAAAAGAATCAGTGCCCCTTGCTGAAAAAATGAGGCCAACTAGTATGATGTCTTACATTGGTCAGAAGCATGTAATAGGTCCACAAAGTATGATGTACCAATTACTAAGCAAAACTGAAATACCAAATATTATACTGTGGGGACCTCCAGGATGTGGAAAGGTATTTTTATTTGCAAAGTGATATAAAAACTCTTTTAAATCTTTATAAGCTAATCATATAATTTTTCAGACATCACTTGCTAATGTTATAGCAAACATTTGCAAACAATGTCCTGGAAGAAAATATCGTTTTGTAAAACTTTCTGCAGCTATGGCTGGTGTAAATGATGTTAAAGAAGCAATAACTATTGCTTCAAATGAATTAAAATTTGGATGTCGTACAGTGATATTTATGGATGAAATCCACAGGTTCAATAAAACTCAACAAGATATTTTTTTACCTCACATTGAATCAGGCACTATCATATTAATTGGAGCTACTACAGAAAATCCATCTTTTAGTCTGAACTCAGCTCTTTTGAGTCGATGTCGGGTTATTGTTTTAGAAAAACTTTCTGTTGATGATCTAGTAGATATCTTAGAGAAAGCAGTGAAGGCTTCAGAAGGAAAAGTAATCAAATCTTTTGATAAGGTATACATTGTGTAAATGATATAACAATAATCCTATCTAATAACTCTTAACATAGGAATTATTTTAGCTATATAATTAAATTGATAAATTTTCAGAAAATTATGGATTCTTCAGATAATTTTAACAAATTTTATGTAGATAAGGATACAATAAAATGGTTAGCTGAAACTTCAGATGGAGATGCTCGTATTGCACTTGGAGGATTAGAATTAGCTATTCAATCTAAAGTTACCAATGACTACGAAACGTTAAAAAATAATCCAAATCTAATTTCATTTGATGATATTCAAGATGGACTTAAAAAGACTCACATGTTATATGACAGAAAAGGAGATCAACATTATGATATAATTTCAGCACTTCATAAATCTGTTAGAGCTAGTGATGAAAATGCTTCATTATATTGGTTAACTAGAATGATGGCTGGTGGTGAAGATCCAGTATACATTGCAAGAAGGCTAGTTCGTATGGCAAGTGAAGATGTTGGTTTAGCCGATCCAAAAGCATTAGGTATATACTTAATTTAGAAAATTTTAATTAAAATATCAAAGTTTATCTGTATAAAAATTTGGAGATATACAAAGACAATTGTTAAAAATTTTTTTATTATTTTAATATCTTTTCAACGATTTAAAGTTTATTAACATAGTTTTCAAAATTTTAATTAGGTATTGCTGTGCATACAATGCATGCTTGTAAAATGATGGGAATGCCAGATTGCGATGTATTGTTAGCTCACTGTACAACATATTTAGCTAGAGCCCCAAAATCTCGTCTTATGGAAGATGCTCTTAGAGCAGCTCAACACTTAGTATCTAATTACAAAGGTGCTCAACCGTCAGTACCTCTTCATATAAGGAATGCACCAACAACTTTGATGAAAAATCTAGGTATTGTATTTGTTATTTAAAAGTAATATAATATTAATAATAACTAATATTAAAGAATTTAAATATTTTAGGATATGGAAAAGGGTATAACATGCTACACAAAGATGAGTCCAAGTTAAATTATTTACCAGAGGAAATTGTAAATATTGATTTTTTTAATGGAAAGTAAATACTTAATGTAATTTTCTACTTGTGTTTAAATCTTTTTAAAACTGTGTATTAAAACTTTAATAGTTTATGTCTTACATTACTGTTATTTTTGTACAATAGATATTTTTATACTTCAAATACATGTCTGAAAAAAGATAGTAATCAATTGTAACTTTTTAACCCAACCTTATATATAAAAAAGTAATATTGATCTAAAATCTACTATTTTTTAAGTAATCAACTTTTTAATAGATGATTTTATAGAACTATGATTTAAGTATAATTTGATAGAAAATTTAACTTCTACAAAAAGGATTTCAGAAATTTTTATTTAGAATTCAGTATAGCAAGCATTTAAAAACCAGATGTATATACTTGCAAAATATAGTTGTGGATAAAAATATAGAAATGGAAGTGAAACTAAAGTGACATTCACATTAGGTCAGGCCTACGTAAAGTGGCGCTTTTCTTCCAATTTCTGAAAATTATTTTATGTTTGTTGGGGAAAATTCGTTGGGTATTTGTGATTTTTTCAAATATAACTTGTGAAAAGTGCATTTTTTACAATGTTATTATCTAAATAGTTCATTGCATATTTTATGAACGCATAATGAATTAGGCGATCTCCTTCCGCATTTATATAATCCTAGAACAAGACTCATAAGCAAATACAGAAAATAATCCCCGCGCCTTTGTTATCCGAACTCCCCCGAAATATCAAAAGTAAGTGAGAGCACAGATCAGACTATATATTTTGTATATCGCGGTAATCTCCGAGCCAATAAAGTCAACTTCTATTTTACTCACTGTAGTTCACTCCTTTCACTCTCGACCACAATTTTGTATGTCAGCACACGCACTGCCACACTCTTCAGTATATACATAACCAATACGCGCAGAGATGTATACACACTTATACACATATGCAGTGGTGATAGGTCCATAGGTCGAGCTGGTGGTACCGGTGCTGAGAGAAGCGCTGGGCGGTACCGTTACATTATGTTCTCTCTCTCCGGCCTCTATGGAGACGATGGCATTTTAAGAATTTACGTCTACGTACACACTTCGGCCGTATTAGCGTCTACAGCTATACACCCGGGGACGAATGTCGCTGAAACAAGTGGCCCAATTCGACGGATAGGAACCAGACCGGTGCGAGACTCGCGCGCTTAGCTGGATCTTTAAGCGTGGGACGAGTTGGGTAGAATCAGCGCGAAGTATGAGAAACGCGTGGGTGAGTGATTCTTGAGAAATTTCACTAGTGGATGCAGGATGGAGGTTCGCCGTAGGAGTAGTAAAGGGAAAGGATCTAACGAGACGAGCTTGAAGGAGGCTACGTGTGACGAGATTGCCGATCAGGATCAAAAGTCCAAAGATGCTTTTGAGGATCTTAAGAGTCACGTATGTAGTTGGCATTGTAATTATAACGTATGGTGATGGGTATTTTATGGAAAAATATGTGATACATATTTTGTTTATATTGTTGGAGATAATATTTTTTAGCTTTGATTTACTGGAAAAATAGTGGGGTGTTCAAGTTTATTTCAATATTTTAGTAATTTATGAAATTTTATTAGTATATTAGTAATTTTATTTTATTAAAATATTTCTAATATAATTTCAATAATTTCATCTAACATAATTTTAGTACTCTAATGTTTCTGCAATTTATTTAAAACATTTTTTTAATGTTTTTATAAAACAAATTTTTAAAATTGCTAAACTTTTACGTAAATAAAAGTTTAAAATCTTAAACTTTTTTTTAAAAAATAAAAAATTTTATAATTATTGAATGATATTAAAAAACTTATTAATGTACTATGAATTTTTAACAAATGTTTATTTGTAATACAAATATTAATTCTTTTATAACATTTACTTTACATAGAACTCTGAAAAAGTGATAATGGAAAATCAAACTATTAGTGATACAGGAAAAACTCAATTCCAAAATAATGGAAGGCTAGCACGCATAAAAGTCAATTTTGAGATAGATCTGTTAGCAGTTGTGTTATTATTAGTAGGCATTGCGACTCGCCTTTATAGGCTTGAAGAACCTAAAAATATAGTGTAAGTAACATATTTTTTAGAAATAAACAAACAGAATTATTTTTTTTAATATTTCTCTAAAATGTGTATTCAATTTTTCAGATTTGATGAATTACATTATGGAAAATATGTTAGTCTCTATATGAAAAATACATTTTTCTTTGACTCTCATCCACCTCTTGGAAAACAACTCATATCTGCAGCTGCTTATTTAGCTGGATTTGATGGAAATTTTAAATTTGACAGAATTGGTTCTCCATATACAGACAATGTTCCTTTATTCGCATTAAGATTATTACCTGCCCTATGTGGTAGCTTAATAATTCCAACAACATATCATTTGGCTTTAGAATTAGGCTTAAAACAATGGAGCTCAGTGATTGCAGCATTATTGTTATTATTCGGTAAAAATAAAATTTATTACAATTCTTATTTTTACTTATGATTTTTAAATTTAATCAACTTGTCGCTTTTTAAAATTTTTGAGATCCAAATGAGAATTTATATGAATTTAATTTTGCTTAGTAGCATCAATCGTGTAAAGTCTTGAGATGAAAAATGTTTAAATTCATTATATTTCTTTTAAATTAAATTTAGAACTATGGGTATAGATTTTTTTATGAAAAAATTGTAATAAATTAAAAACCTAAAAATGAACATTTTTATATAAATTTTAATAAGTGACAAAAAATTTTATAAATTTTTTAACATTTAAATTAATGAGATTAACAAAATGATGCAATAATTTCTTTCTCAATACTGATGTTCTCAGTTGAATTATTTTATTCTCTTTTTATATTTCAGATAATGCATTATTAACGCAATCACGATTTATTTTAATGGAAAGTATTTTAATACAATTCTCATTAATGGGTTTATTATGCATTGCAAAGTTCAGAAAAATTATGGATAAGCCAACAACGCTAGCATGGTGGTTTTGGTTAGCTGCAGGATTAGTAAACTTAATATGTGCTTTATGGTTTGTTTAACTCTTAAAATTCTTATTTTAAAATTTTTGTTTAAATTAACAAAATGTTATTTAATGTTGTATTCAATTTTAGTGTGAAATATGCTGGTGTTTATTCATTAATTCTTGCACTGTACTTGATTGGTCGAGACTATTGGTCTTTGATACCTAGAAAGAATTTATCGACTATAGTATTATATTTACATCTATTAGCAAGACTGTTAACAATAGTAATAGTGACTGCTTTTGTATATTTGGGTGTATTTTATATTCATTTATCAGTACTTACAAAAGCTGGACCACATGATTCTGTGATGACTAGTGCTTTTCAAGCAAGTTTGGAAGGAGGTTTAGCAAGTATTACAAAAGGTCAACCATTGGAAGTTACACATGGTTCTCAAATTACTTTAAGGCATACACATGGTAGAGCTTGTTGGCTACATAGTCATGATCACGTATATCCTCTTCGATATCCAGATGGACGTGGCAGTTCACATCAACAACAGGTAAAATAATATTACCTTCCAAATGATATTGTATTAAAAATATAAATTTTTAAAAATAATTTTACCTTATTGTAGGTCACTTGTTATTCATTTAAAGACGTCAACAATTGGTGGATTGTTAAGAAACCAGAGACCAATGATTTAGTAGTAACAAAACCTAGTAAACCTATTCAACATGGAGATATTATACAATTAGTACATGGTATTACAAGTCGTGCATTAAATTCACATGATGTTGCGGCTCCTATGACTCCGCAAAGTCAAGAGATATCTTGTTACATTGATTACAACGTTTCAATGCCAGCACAAAATTTGTGGAAACTAGAAATTGCAAATCGAGATCAAGTTGGAAATGTTTGGCACGCAATTCAATCACAAGTAGGTCAATTTTTATAAGAAATTAATAATGAAACCATTATATTATTAATTATAATTGTAGTTAAAATTAATCTTATCTCTATATTAAACTTTAGGTACGTTTAATTCATGTAAACTCAGAATATGCACTGAAATTTAGTGGAAGGCAGTTACCTGATTGGGGATTTAATCAACATGAAGTAGTGGCTGACAGACTTGTTGATCAATCAGATTCAATATGGAATGTTGAAGAACATCGTTATACAAAAAGTGAAGATCAAAAACAAAGAGAAAGAGAATTACTTAATGCTGAAATGATTCCACTTAAAGCTACTACTTTAAGCTTTTGGGAAAAATTTGTAGAATTACAAACCAAAATGTGGTTTGGAGGACAAGAAGTTCAAAATACTCATATGTATTCTAGTAGTCCATTAGAATGGCCTACAATGACTAGAGGAATAGCATATTGGGTTTCAACAAAGAGTAATGTAAGAATTGAATCAGTATATTGATTACTTTATTTATTAATTTTGGAATCAATTCTATAATAAATCATTCGTACTTTTATAATTTAATTAACATTTTTAGGCGCAAATCTATTTGCTTGGCAATATTGTTGTCTGGTACTCAGGGACGATAGCTTTTCTAGCATATTCAATTATATTAATTTTTTATTTAATGAGGAGACAAAGAAAGTATTTTGATATAGATGAAGAAGAATGGAGCCGCTTTGTTTCTATTGGCGAAGTTTTGTTCGTTGGATACTTATTACATTTTTTACCTTTCTTTTTTATTGAAAGAACATTATTTTTACATCATTATCTACCAGCGTTTGTTTTCAAAATCTTATTGACTGCAGCAACCGTAGATCATATTTATTACATTTTAAGGTAAAAACTAATATATTTTCGTTACATGCTTCAGGGTACTAGTACAATGCACATTTTCACAAGCATAGTTACCTTAAGATTTTAATTTGATACAATGTAGTTTAATAAATTCTTATTATTAGTAAAATATTACTTTTCAATTAACAAGTAAATATAGTTCTTAATTCCTAAACTTATTTATTAAAACATGTACAATTTTGCAGAGTTTTTTAGTTTACTAGTACCCTGAAAAGTCATTAATTAATATAGATAACTAATGAATTTTTCACTTATTTTAGTGTACATTGCTCTTACAAGTTTGTATTAAATGCTTACAAGTTAATTATCATAGCTTGGATTGTTTTTATTGCATTTGTTTTTCGCAAATTTGCTGCACTCAGCTATGGAATCACTCCTCTATCAGCAAAGGATGTGCTAAAATTAAGATGGAATGAAGAGTGGGACTTCATAATTCACAAAACGTAAATACGTCTTTTAGTTTTAAAATGCGACTGATTATCACGACTGTTATTGTAAAACAAATTTTATACTTTTATAAATTTTATATAATAACAACGTTATTAAATTATTGAAATATAAAAGATATGAAGTTAAATCTCGATTTAAACTATCTATGAATGGATGCTTTTTGTTATTCATTTTTAAACCAAACATTTATAGTACCATAACATTGTTATTTATATTTTATTTCATCAATTAAAGAATCCATTAATAGTTTTGTTTTCATATCGTGTACTTCGAAGCGTTTCTATGTTCTATACAAATTGACAAAAAATCAAATAGAACTTAAAATTAAATAAGTTACATATAAGATTTTATTATTTTTAAAGTCATTACATTTTAATCTGAAATATTTATATAAACTCAAAAATCATTCTTAATGCTATAAGTGTGATAATGATATTTTTATTTAAACTTTTGATTTATTTATATATAGAAATAAATATAAAGGTGTTAATGCTCGAATTTAATGATGGCGAATTTTTATTATACTATTTGATAGAATGTATTTGTTAAAAATTATATTTACCATGATTACGTGCCTTTTGAAATTTATCCTTATTTTATGTAAAATATAAAATTAAATGTCAAGTTTATTACATTGTATTATACAATGCGTTTCACAATCTTAATAAACTTTATTTTGCATAAAACCTTAAAAAAGTGTACAAACATGTATGAACCTATAAACCAATTTTATTAAATTAATCAATTTTAAGCGAATCTTGATAATTCGCTTCAGCTTCCGATAATTACATCGTCAAAATTAAAAACTACTAACTATTACAAGATACGTTTTATTATATTTTAAACTGTAATTTAATTGCAATAAAGTAATTTTAACACTAAAATTTAGAAATTATATTTTTTCTATATTATTGTGTTAAAATACAGTTTGACTTTTGTTTTTTAAGAGTATTATAAGACTTTCATATTATAGCTAAATGCGACGAAATGCAACTCATAGATGCACTTGGATACACTTTGATGCACTTACAATTTTTACTGGGGTACTTTATATAAAAAAATAACAAAAAGAAGGTTTTAATTTATAGTTTTAGAAAACATTTTGAGTTTTGTTTTTCGTTGATTTTTAAAAACGGCAGTGCCATCATAAGTAATGTTAAGCGGGAAATTTAAATTTCGAATCGTTAGTTTGAATTGTTAGTTGCACTACATGAAGTAATACATTTATTAGAGGACAAGCTCACACGAACTCCACATGTACTAAGCAATAGAGTATGACATTTGTTTGTAACTATTATCTAGGCCCAATTTAATAATTGTACCGCATATATAGTCTAGTAAGGTAATGTTGGTCCCATTATGACCGACAAGTCCCTATATTATCAAGAAAAAACTAGATCTAGTGACTTTCCTCTCGACTACTCCGATCCTTACTCGATATAGTCTCGGACACTAAATCTGGGGGACCATCTTGTAAATATCTGCATAACTCGCAGGCTGTACACTGCAGTGACAATGGCGTTGTGTTCGTGTGTTTGAGCTTGGGGTCTGCCTTTGCGCTTGACATTTAGGAGCATACGTTGTTTATTGCTATTTCATAGCTAAAGCTCAAATCGACGCGAACATTATTTTTCTCGAATTTAGAGCGGCCCAGAAAATGCATATTGCCTACACGAATGTCTTCGATCGGGGTGGACTTGGTTTCATCTTTTTTTTTGTCTAATTAAAACGGCTGTTCTTGTTTACGTCAAACCGTCCTTATTTTTAGAAATAGCTGCCCGCAGCCCTAGGTGAGGAAATAGATCTCTCAATCTGGTGAGCGTTTAAGCGTTTCTCGAAAGGTTTATTGCGAATGATTGAAAGATTGTTAATAATACTACTTGAAATTTTTCAGTAATACCAGAGTACACGGAAAAAGAGTTGAAAAAGTAAGCGGCAATGGTGTTACCTTGTGACTGGCAGACAACAACCCAAAAAATTGCACAGCGAGGCCAGTATCTTCTGGAAACTGGACAATGGTATTGTACTCATTACTTATTTATGCACTTTGTTAATTAAAATAATAATTGCTCTAGTTGCAGAAAAGTTTCCAATTTATTGTTAAACATTTTAATTAATAACAATTATTACAATATTGTACTAAAAGATAATTTTTTTCATAGGGCTGATTGTAAATTTATCGTTGGGCAAGAACCCCATCAACAAATTTTAGAAGGTCATAAAGTTTTTTTAGCTATGTCTAGTCCAGTATTTGAAGCAATGTTTTATGGAACCATGGCTGAGAAAAATGATCCTATACCAATAAAAGATGTTCAACCAGAGGCATTCAAAGCTTTAATGGAATATATTTATACAGATCGGGTGGATCTTGGATCTTTCGAATTAGCATGCGAATTATGTTATTGTGCTAAAAAGTATATGTTACCATTTCTTGTTGAAGAATGTACAAAATTTTTATGGTCTGATTTATCTTTAAAGAAAGCATGTAGAGCTTATGAATTTGCAAAGCTATTTGAAGAACCAGTATTAATGGAAAAGTGTTTACAAATTATTTGCTCCAGAACAGATGAAGTATTAAAAGAAAGTAGTTGGGATGAAGTAGAGCAAGGAACTGTATTGACTTTACTAGATCAAGAGGAATTACAAATATCTTCAGAAATTGATTTATTTAATGCATTAGAAAAATGGGCAAAAGCCGAATGTAATAGAAAATTATTAGATGCTTCAGATTCAAAGGCTTTGAGATCTGTTATTGGAAATGCTTTAACAAAAATTAGATTCCTTACATTAACACCTCAAGAATTTGCAGAAGGTCCTGGAAAATCTTTATTATTAACACAAGAAGAAGCTTTTTCCATTTTAATGAATATATCTTCCAATAAAAGTAAAGTGCCAATGCCTCAAGCATTCTCTTTAAATGCTACTCCTAGAATTAAATCAAAAGTTCAAGAAAACAGTGATCTTAGAGTTAGTGATTATTTCTAATTTAAAATTTTTATAAAGCATGAAATAGAAATTAAATGTACCATATTAAGACAAAGTATATAATTTAAACATTTTTGTTTCAGAAGTACAATCCAATTGCAGTAAGCATTCCTTCTTTTTCAAAGCCAGTTAGACGATCAAATAGTGGTTTATATCCTCTGTCAATGGAATGTTCAAGCTCTGTGAATCACCCGTTACTTTTTGTACAAAACTCATTATATCCAGACATAGTTAGAGAAGAAACTCGAGATGTTAATAGAGATTCTCAAGAAGTTCCTAACGAAATACTCATTACAAATATAAGAGACAGGCCAAAATTTTATTGTATAAGGTCATTAATTCAACAGTTTAATGTTCGTATTGATGATGTTATGGATTCGTCAGTTACATTTACTGTTGACAGAAATATTTTTGTACTTGGCGTACAAGTACCATCACAAGTAGTACCATATACTAATAATGGTGATTGTATGAATGTAGTAAGTTTATATTTATATTTGAACTATTACAATGCTAACTACTGATATACTATAATCTAAGTTACTTTAATTGTATTATTTTCTTTGTAGTCTGAATCATTTTCGCTAAATTACACAGAAGTGTTGTATGCTCATCTCCTTGATTCAGATGGCACGAGATTGACATATACACATTATACAACAAAATCAGCTTTGAGAGAATTAGTAGAAATTTCCTTTAATCGCCCAGTGTATATTCAAAAAAATAAGGTATTTTCCATTACTGTTACATTAAAAATAATAAAATTAAGTCTATAATAATAAAATATTTATTTTTAATTTATTTGCAGACATACACAATAGGCGTTGTTTTCAATAAGCCTGGCTGGTATCCATTTGGAACTTGTGTTCAAAAAGTGACTTGTGAAAATGTTTCATTTACTTTTAATGCGGGTGCAAATGGCAATAATTATTTAACCGACGGTATAAGATCAATTGTTTTTACGTATCGATAATTTATTAAAAATGTACTCCTGTAATTTTACAGTGATAAGGCATATTTTGAGAAGATTTCAAAAGTCTAAAGAAAACTTCTATGTAAATTATATAAAATTATAAAGATTGCGGTACTATATGTAAATAATTCGGATAATTTTAAAAGTTTAAGCGATCCTAATTTGTACAAAAAAGAATCGAATCATAATCGTTTAATATTTTTTGTATAGCTTCTTTGTATAATTATTTAGAATTAAAATTTTAATTAAAAGAATGTTCTATTTAAAAATGTAAAGCCAAATTAAGTAATCATGATTTTAATGAATTTTGATATAAACTGTTATATAATAAAGAGAAAAGAAAATAAATTGTTTGAAAACATATATTTCAAATAAATTCTGACATGAGCTGAAGTAAATAGAAAGCGTTTTATTTTACAATGTTAATAGTATATTATGCACCTAGGGAGTAAAACACTTTTTCTCGTAAAATGCGTGCTGTAGAATTAGCCCGTAGGGCGTACAGTACGCACTTTGCGCGCTATCTGGCGAAAAAGTATTTTTTTTAAAGAATTCGTTAATAATTCTGGGTAATTTTTAAATATCAATAAAAACGTTTCAATAAAGAAATATCTTAAAAGTAGATCCAAAGTGAATTTTGTTGCTTAAATGCAACTGCTATAATTTTGGACTAGATTAATTTTTTTTCCAGTTTTTCGGTCAGTCATTTTTATATAAAATTTGATCACTGTACCGTACAGAAAATACATATATATATAGGTACTGTGTTTTTTTCTTTCATATGATAAGTATATTATATATATTTACGTTTTGTGTAGTAATATAAATATTTAACTTATTTATATTACTACACAAGACATAAATTTTATTTGACAAGAATTATTTTAATTTTGAAACTATCAGAAATTTTTTACTTTTAAATTTTTAAAATCTGTGTTCGTACATGTTATGGAACTGACATTTCCGGCTTGTAATATTATAGGTTTAAACAATAGACTGCTAGCATCGTTTTATCTGTTCGGAAATGTAGTTGGTGATGTCAGCTATACATGAAACCTCTGGTATAGTTTTTTTTTTTTCGAATGTAGCAGCTAGGTACTTGATGTTGTCAAGTTACGGCAGAATCATCCATATATAAATATACTAGGCTATACATAAAATGCAATTAAATTAATAGTTAGATATTACATTTTCTAAAACAAATAAAATATTTGTAAGCTTCTTTTTATCTAAACTCTATTTTTATACATTCAATAGATATACTTCAACTATTACATTAACTTCTATAAATTATTGCGTTTATCCATTGTTACGTATCGATAGTTTATTTATATGTATATTATTAGTAATGAAGTTTTGCAAAAAGCTTAAGCTTAAACTTAAAAGCTTAATATATGTGATAAGGTTGATCGTTCGTAATGTAGTTTTATTCTTGTAAATGATGTTGGGAGAGTTTTTCCAATTTCGAGCAAAGTTCGTGAGACGAAGTGTGGGTTTTCTTTTTTGAGTTTGTTTTCTCTTTAAATTTTGAATTTTCAAATTATTTTAAA